>CM060069.1:41730146-41955146 GCA_030533445.1 Cyprinodon diabolis | reverse complement strand
CGGCTTGTTTTTTAGACAGTAGGGGGAAAGACATGCGGCAAAGGACCACAGGTCGGATTTGAACCCGGGTCGGCCGCGTCGAGGACTAAGACCTCCGTACATGGGTCAGTAGCGCACTAACCAATGCGCCATCTGCAAAGGTTAAAGGGTCAAAGGTTCGTCTGAATTCGGGCTGAGGAATTAATCTGATTGATCAATTATTGAAATAATCGTCAAATAATTTAGTAATCGATTAATCGTAAACTAGTCTGAAGAAAAATCACTAAGAAAAATCACTAAGAAACATCCGATCCTGAAAAAGTCAGGCTATATTCGCCAAACCTCCGTCCTGATGGTGTTTAGATCCTCTTTTTGGAGCCTAAATAGAATTCCAGCACTGGGACAGAAACAGATGTGGCGCCATCTGCTGGCAGAACCGTAACAAGGCCTGATCATCCAGAAGAGGCAGCGACCAAACCCAGCCTGAAGGAAGAGCTTTAGTACCAGCAAACTGAAACTACCAACAAAACACAAAAACGTTATATGCAACCAGAGTGGGTTAGTAGGTAATAAGTTTTAAAAAATAAGTTTTAAAAATGTAGACCACGAAAACCTGACGGAGGATGATCTGAAGGCGCGAGTCACTAACCTGGTGAAGAGATCTGTCAGGGCACAGAGAAGGAGGTTGATAGCAGCCGGTCATCTGAGAAAACGCAGCGTTTTCCTCAGAGTTCCAGACGGCGAAGCCTTGAAGACAGGAGATCCGATCCGAGCAGAAGACGGAGGAAGGATAATCCAGAGGGTTAAAGTCAAGAGGCAGATCCAGCTTCAGTCCACAGTAGAATCCAACAGAATCCGAAGACAGGTCAGGCGAACAGATCAGAACAGAGGTAGGCAGGCTCAGAGGTCCAAATACACTGCAAAAAATGTAAATCTAAATGAGTAGTTTTTTCTTAAAATAAGTGCATTTTTCTTTCTTGAAATGAAGAGTTAATTGAGTTCCTTTACCGATGGAACAAGACAACTTATATTTAAAATAAGAAATAGCAATTAAATGCATATTATCTAATGATCTTATTTTAGGAGTAAAAAAATCTCATTCCATTTGCAAATCCTATTATTTTTCTACTCAAATTAAGGGTAAATGCAGTTAATTTAAGACCTTTTTACTTATTTCCAGATTGTTTTTGCAGTGTGCAGAAACAGGTCAGGCTCATGCAATCAGAACACAATAAGTAAAGCTAGAAAAATCTCACAGCAAAGGCTCAAGAATAATCTGGCCCTGATGGCTGGGACCAAGCAGCTTAAATGGAGGCAGGAGCAGGTGGATCAGATGAGAAGTGATGAGAAATCGGGCAGAGTTAGACAGGTGAATGAAATTAGCAATTAAGCCAGACATCAGCACCAAGATGTTGACAGTTTGCTGATGTTTGTGGCCTTTAAAGCGGATCGTTATGAATTAACAGCTGGAGAACGGAAGGAAGAACCCAACGATAGCGATCCCACTGATTCAGACAGAAACGATCGGCTAAAATCCACCAGCTGTCCGAAAATTCTCACTTTTCTCTCATTTAAGGCAATTCCTTCATTTTTAGAGATTTTTCTAACATTCAGTGGATAATTTCTAAAAATAAATAATCTATATCTACAAATGTATACATTTAATCTAAATATATAGCCTGAATATATATATATTACATTATTTTAAAATTTAGATTTAAGTTCAAGATTTATGATACAGATATGATTGTAAATTTTAACATAAATGTAAATTATAGATATTAATTTATAGAATATGTTGAAAAAAGTAATAGTTTATGAATTATTTCAAATCAGTCCAATTTGCTTAAACTGTTTTACATCTTAAAATGTAGCTATAGTCGGCATGTATTCATTATCCTAATTATTTTAATTGAAATGATATTTAAAAAGTTTATTTATTTCCAGACACTATTTGTAAAACGTATCAGTTTAGCAACCGAATATCGGATCAGAAAGGAAATCAGTTTAATATAACATCGCTGATCGTTACTGCCTAAAGGGGCGGGGCTAGTTTTGGAGATGTGGGTGGAGTCAAGGACTGCTGCTCAAACAAAAGGCATCATTTCTATAAAGTCCAGGTTCCTCTCTGTGGCTGAGGAGTCAGCGAGCTGCTCTTATTCTGGCCTCTTCGTCCAAAGTCCAGCAATCGGCTCAGGGTGAAACTCTGAATCAACAAAAAACAGACAAACAGATGTTGGGAGTGAAGAACACGATGTTCCTGACGCTCAACGCCATAAAACTAGAAGCTGAATCAAACAAAACGAGCTGAAAAGGAACCCTGAGGTATTTATAGGAGAGTAAATACATTGATTAGAGCTTAAAGAGGCAAATAATACGTTACGCATTAGAAGGAAACAGGAAGATAAAAACAGACGGGAAAGAAACGCTGGTTAAAAATTAGTGGATTATTATGATGCCGATATTAAAGTAAAACGGCAAAAGATTTAAATTATGAATATTTAGCTCAGCACAGCTGGTATTCAGAGATCCACAGCGCCCCCTGTGGGCCTGAGTCAGGAACTGACAGCTTTGTAATCCCTTCAGTCACAGCAGAGGAGGAAGGATGAGAGGCCATGAAGATGTGATGGGGGGTGGGGGGGTCAGGAGCTGAGCGGAGGGACACGTGTGTGTGTGTGTGTGTTTACACCGGGGATTAGTTCCCCTTACATAACAGTTCAGTTATCGAGTCCTTAACCGGATTGTTATTGATCAGCTGGGCTCTGACTCGTGCATACTTAATTCAGGGAGGTAATCGAATCAAACGCACCCAGACCTCCTCGTCTGCTCGGCCTTTTAATCTCACCTTCAGCAGCTTCTCTGGCTTCCTCACTGTTCTTATATTTGACCCCTTAAACCAAAGGTCAGCCTGCAGCTCAGGGGCCCCCTGGGGTCACCGGGGGCCGGCGCCTATCTGTCACTGGCTGAGAGGCGTGGTCCAGACTGGACGGGTCATCAGCCCATCGCAGACACACCGTTTGGAGAAACCATCAACCTGACAGGCCTGTGTTTGCATTTAGCTGCTGTCAGATTATAAACAGCATCAGTTACCATAGCGATGCAGACCACACCCGTTCTCTAGATAAATGCAGAGAAGATGAACTAAATGTTCTTCAGCTGATTCAAACGTTTCCAGCCAGACAGCAGTGGATCAACAGCCAGACCGTTCAGGTCCGCTGTATCAGAACCAAACATGGAGGAGCTGCTTCTAGTTCTTCTGCTCCACTAATCTGGGAAACAGATTAAACTCTCAGTGTCTTTAAGTCCAGATGAAAAAATTTTGGTTTTAAAGTTTTACTGTAAAATCCAAACATTAGTTTAACGTTTTTATTTTACTGTCACTGATTTTATTCTTTAAAAAAACAACGTCATCATCAGCTCCATCCTCTCAGTTTTTATTCACATTAAATGTCAGAATGACACTAAAATTGCCAGAAACAAATGTTTATATCTTATTAGGTTGGAAACTGTGAAGCTTTTTATTTAATCTACCTTTAATACCGGCATCCTTCGCCCCTTAATCCGTCTGAAATTACATATTTGAATTAAAGCAAATTCAGCAATTTCGTTTCAAAACAAAAACGAAAAAACAAAACAAGCATGTGGATTTTTGTTTTTCCGTTTTTAAAACGAAATTAGAAAAATATGGAAGTAAATCTGTGTCGCTGGGATTTGAATTAAAAATGCTACTGAAATTTAAATGTTGTATGTTTGTTCTTACTGTTTCAGTGTTAAAATATATTCAGAACACATTTTTGACCCAAAAAAAATTCATTGTCATTATTTCTACACAGTTGAAATTTCATTAGTTAATTTCTCTTCAAGCTAAAAATCAACATTACTATTTCAAAGTGATTACATTTTCAATGCTTATTTTTCAGTTTAATTTTTCAGTGTTAAAAAAATCTGCAGATAAAAAAATTCAACCTTTCAAAATTCAAACTCAATATTTTCAGCCTCCTGAGATTCAACTGGCTCTATTTCACCGTCTTAAATTCGGCGTCTAAATTCAGTGTAAAAAGGGAGGGGTTACTTCAGGTCACAGACATTAGCGATGGATTGTGGCGTCCAACACCCAGCCAATCCCGTTACGTTTTCTTAGTCACGTGACGTGACGCTTGTGGCGTTCATAGCTAACGCTAACTCAACGGTGAGTTTATTACTTGCATTTTTCTGTAGTTGAGTTAGCGTTAGCTTGCATGACCGGCTCCGTCATGCTGGTTTTCCTTCCGTATGAGCGCCACAAGCGTCACGTCACGTGACTAAGAAAACGTAACGGGATTGGCTGGGTGTTGGACGCCACAATCCATCGCTAATGTCTGTGACCTGAAGTAACCCCTCCCTTTTTACACTGAATTTAGACACCGAATTTAAGACGGTGAAATAGAGCCAGTTGAATCTCAGGAGGCTGAAAATATTGAGTTTGAATTTTTTTTATTTGCAGATTTTTTTAACACTCAAAAATTTAACTGAAAATTAAGTATTGAAAATGTAATCACTTTGAAATAGTAATGTTGATTTTTAGCTTGAAGAGAAAATAACAAATGAAATTTCAACTGTGTAGAAATAATGACAATTATTTTTTTAGGTCAAAAATGTGTTCTGAATATATTTTAACACTGAAACAGTAAGAACAAACATACAACATTTAAATTTCAGTGGCATTTTTAATTCAAATCCCAGCGACACAGATTTACTTCCATAGAAAAACGGCATTTGCAAAAATGAATGTTTTGGGATTTTTTTAACTGCAATGGTTAAACCAAAGACAAACTTTTATTTTGTTGTTAATTCAACGGACCTGAATTTCCAACACATAACTTTTTTAGTAACCAGTAGGTGGCGGTAATGTACGCCTTCAGTTTCTTGCCAACCGCCATTACAATCCACAAGAAGAAGAACTGTTTCAGTTAGCACTACCTAAATGGAAACGTTTGTGTCATTTAGAGGGAATCAGCGGCGTCCAACACATTGTCTCACAAAGTTTGATAATCAATGCAGAAAACACTTCAAATGCAGCCATTGCCTTTTGTTTAGAAATGTTTTTTTTGATGCCGTCTTCATCCACTGTAAAAGATTTTTCTTTGGCGACTTATTTCATTTCCGGTACCGCTACGTATTAAAACAACAACCGTATTTTATTTTCATTTAGATGGCGAAACAAAACTCAAACGCTGGTGATTTTCTATTAATTCGGTTTTTCATTTTTTCGATTTAGGTTTTAAAAACGGAAAAACAGAAAAACCACATGCTTGTTTTGTTTTTTCGTTTTTGTTTTGAAATGAAAAAAAAACAAAGAACGAACCAGACACAGATTTTCAGCTTCCAAACTTTAAACTGGAAATACAGTTGTTTGTATTTGTATAAAAGGAAGGCACTGAGGAATATTTTTCAGGTGGAACCATTATTTTAAATGTCACCATGTCTGATTTATTGGTGATTAAACAAAGAAAAAAGGAAAAATATTTAGCCTGGCAACATTTTTTTCTTCACTTTAAAACACCATGAAAGTCCATCAGAAACTCTGGATGAACCTCAGACTTTCTAGATCCACATCTTGACTAGAACTCAAGCAACTTTGGACTGAATAAGTTGAAGCATGTTTGTTCTACAAAGGTTTCAGTGGGCAGTGAGCTAGGAGGAAATGGGATTTTGGCTCAATTCTAAAAGTGCAAAAATGCATTTTTCCACTCATTAAAGGGAATCTGGTCAGATAAATATGCTGATTTACATCATAGGAGACGTTCTGCGTGAGACAAAGCCTTTGGTCCTAAGATTTAGTCACTGCTTGATTGAAATGTACCACTAATATCACCAAACTGAATAGAAAATACGAATAACAGAGCAGCTTATGTAACGCATGCCGGTTACGTCACCTGCAATGGTCGCACGATGACCTCTGACCCCTCCTTGGAAAGGTCTGAGCCTCTAGTTGTAATGACCTCAGAATATTGGACCCAGAATTGATGGTGAGACAGACAGTGGGAAAGTTCAAAGCGTTTATTGAACAAACAGGAGCGTGGGGCTGCTCGTCTGCTGCGGGGCGGAGCTCTGCAGAGATAGGAGAATACAGGTCAGTGACTGGATGTGGAGCTGAATACGACTTGGAGCTAAGTCACTGACCTGATTCAAAGTTCAGTCTGTTCGCAGAGAACACAGCAGGATCCATCCAGGAGGGAGGTTTGACT
Source organism: Cyprinodon diabolis (assembly GCA_030533445.1). Lineage (NCBI taxonomy): Eukaryota > Metazoa > Chordata > Actinopteri > Cyprinodontiformes > Cyprinodontidae > Cyprinodon > Cyprinodon diabolis. Next base: position 41,948,940 of record CM060069.1, on the reverse strand, counting down.
GCAGTTGCGGCGGGCGACGCCCCCAGAGTTCCTAGAGAGTGAGCGGAGCGGGCGCCAGCCGACGCCGAGCAGCAACAGAGTCCAGAAGGGAAATCCAAGGCCGAAGTCAGAAGACAGTTCCAGGTTCAGAATCCGGTAGAATCCAGGACCAGATGCGACAAACCGAGCAGACAGGGGAGAGGCAAAACTCGAAATCCTCAGGGCAGAAACTGGTCACAATCAGGAAAACAGAACAGACTAAAGATTGACAGGAAACGTCTCACCAAAACACTCGACTAACCTGGCGCTGATGGGAGGCAAACACACAACCTAAATAGTAGAGAAACCAGGTGGAAATGATCGGCGATAATCAGCTGCAGAACCAATTAGACAGGGAGCGAGGAGCAAAGGAAAAAACCAAACCATCAGCGCTAAGATCACGACACTAGTTTCCATGATGGCAGCCATTAGGGGGCGGGGCTAAAAATGAATATGTGCTGATGCATTACTCCCACAGAGTCACACATGTCAGGTGGAATTTTAAATCTCATTTTATCTGTTTACACGGCTATACAACATTTTTTTAAAGCCCCGTTTGAAAAGCGTGTGGATGAAACACCATGTGACTGTCTTTTTGCCGTTTCTTTAAACAGATAAACATGAACAGGTGTCAGTTGGGCCCTGTACCAGGCCCGCCAGGCTTAAGGGGCCAACATCCTATTAATTCCCTTCTACATATATTGATTCTGAGTTTCATTCATTCAGGCCTCAGAGCTGCAAGGTGTCGAAGACACAGGAGGCTGTTTATCCTATTAGTTAATAAATAGTTCTTTTGGATTATTTCATAATATTATGTGTTATTTCCATTGGGTAGAGATGTGTGGAGACCTTCACAGCCTTTCTGCAGAGTTAATTAGTGAGAAACACTGTCTAGATCTGAACAGGGCTGACTACTATGCAATAACGGCTGTATGATAAGTTGTTCTCTTTCTACTTTAAAAAGTAAAATAAAAGTGCCGACTGGACTGAATAGTTGAATACCTTTTTCTCACAACACCATAGAAACAAAAAGTTTGTTTTCTTAAAAGTTTAATATTAAATGATTTAAGGGTTTAAATTATAATAGCAGGTATTTCTGAAAATGATGAAATGTTCTGAAACATCAGCGGTTCCCGAAATAAAATAACGATGCAAAAAATGTACAACTAGAGAAGCACAAAAAGTAGATCTGTATCGGCCTACAGAGGCGGATCTATTCACTCTATTTCTATGATATATTTAGATTCTTTATCTGTTAAAGGGCAGAAATATTTCCTCCTTCATCGGCGTCTTTGTGGTTGAATAAATCCTGTCCGTCTGATTCCTTGGAGCCGTTTATTGTTCCGGGATGGAACCCGATGCTGATCTTCTGGGATTTTCATGGGATTATTCATAAATATCATACAGTAAAGATGAAAATATCCTTAAAGCAAACAGAGCTCTAGAATCAGGATTGGTAGATAATCCAAACCCAGATATCGGAGCAGAAGTTTATAAATATTGGATCGGTACATTCTGACTAACGAGCCCCTTAAAATACATTTAATCACTGATTTATACATATCAATTATATTATTATATCCATTCTATTTTTTCAGTATTTAATTTTGCATTTTAAATGATATACTTGAGTCATTTACTTTCTTCTTTGGACATTAAGCTTTAAATATTTAGTTATATTTTCAGAGGAATTCAAACAGCCAAAATTCACTTCTTGGCTGATTTTAAATGTTCATCTTAAATCTGGATATCGCTAATTATTAGTAACGTTTAGCAGCAGGACCAATGGTATTTCAATTTGATGTAAAAGAGACACGATGGTGTTTTTGAACGGTGCTGCCACCTGTGGTCACACACAGTACAGCAGCTCTCTTCTGCTCATTTTCGTAGCTTGCATTCGTACTTGACGAGGTTTTACTTCACGTTTCTTGGAGTTTCCATTGGTGTCTGAGTTGAGCTGCTTCTGATTTTCACCAAATCTATCTTGAATGTGGTGCTACGTTCACAGCTAACGCGATTTGAGCTGCAGAAGCAGAAGCTTTACATGCAGAGTCAGTGGTTGACACACATCAAGGCGAATCATAAGGTCCTGCAGCATCTAGAGCAGCTGAAGCTGCGCCTCATGAGCTTCTGAGCATCTGAGGCATGACGTACTTCAGCACCTGCTGGATCTGGAAAAATTGAAGTTTATCTGCTGGACGCCGCATCAACCAATGAGAGAAGCTGATCTGGGAGCTGGCAGGGAGTCAGACGCAGCACTGCTGATGCAGAGCGCTATGATCACTCCTCTGAAACAGTTTATTAACGCCTAAATTAACTTCAAATGTAGAAACCTGCCGGCAGAATATGTTGGCTTTTATTATCCTGCTGCCTGCAGTTTGTAGCACAGACCTGAAAAACGCTAACATCTACTTCCAGCCGCCACCAACAGGAGGGGAAAACCCCCAAGAGGCGAGCGGGCCTGAGGCAGCTGCTGCTGGGGATTCCCAGTGACAGCGCAGCGCCGGTATGTGGGGGTCTGAGCGGCTCCCACAGAGAAATAATCTTTGAAGGCAGGATGGTAATCTGGATGAACTGACTGCACAGACCATGTTTTCAGGAGGACTTTCTCACTTCAACATAGATTCTAACTACTTTCTACCCGCTGATCACAGCTAATATAGCAAAGCTGCTCTCTGCATCGAACACAGGAGCAGCAGAAGCATCTGGACTCACTTTACTGGACGTCTGACCTTAATGTGGATCAGAAATGAAGCAGCAGGAGCTTCTTTGCTTCTGAAATTGCATGCGGTGTGAACGTAGCATTACGCTTCCACCGTTTGCATTCAATATGGATGCACTTGACGTCACATCCGCCGAATAGCGCGGGAACTTCTGATCTGAGGTTAAATCTAGGAAACAAGCTGCACGCTGATTGATTCATCAATTCTGAACTACTGAGGCATCAGTCTGATCGTCAAAACATGTTTTATTCTGAAAGGGAATCAAAAAAAGATAATTTTTAGTAAAAATGACTAAATGTCTCTTTATGTGTCGTTTGTTCTCAGCATGCAAGCGGAAGGAGCAGGACAACGGCAAGGATCGCAACAACACACCAAAGAAGTCGCGGCTGGTCTTCACCGACCTGCAGCGGCGCACCCTGCTGGCCATCTTCAAGGAGAACAAGCGGCCGTCGAAAGAGATGCAGCTCACCATCTCTCAGCAGCTGGGCCTCGAACTCACCACAGTCAGCAACTTCTTCATGAACGCCCGCCGCCGCAGCCTGGACAAATGGACGGACGACGGCGCCAGCCCCGGAGCACAGTCCTCGGCGTCCAGCACTTGTACCAAAGCATGATGGGGGAGGGGGGGAAACCGCAGAGGGAGGGGGGAGGGGGGTGCGAGATGGAAAAGCAAAGTTTTTCCAGGATTTTCCTTTTTCTTTCCCTGAGGGTTCAGAGAGAGGGGCTGCTCACTGCCACGACTTCCAGCCAAACCGCCTTCTGCAAATTTAACCTAAACCCATAGAAAACGCTGGAGGCTAAACTCATTAAAAACATACAAAACCTCACGTCGGAGGGGGGGGCACCCCCCTTCAACTGCTGATGTCTCCTTTAGGACGAGAGGCTGAAACACGAGCCCAGAAACCAAAGACTAGAAGACAAAGAGTGTTTTCTAATATGCAATATAAGCTAAGAAAGGAAACCGAACCGAACCCGGGAAGCGTCATGACTGCAGAATGGGTCGTTTTCCGTCGGTTCTAGTCCAGGTCCAAAGACGTATCACGAGTCGGGGCTGTAGAAACGGATCGGTCCGAGCCGAGCAATAGACCGTTCGGTCATCGAATGGATCTTTACTTCCACCAAACCAAAACCAAAGAAACCACCGCCACCGCTCCCAGCGTTCAGAGACCCGCCGGCGCCGAACCTTCAGGTGGCCAAAATATGCAAGCACAACGACCCGGCCCGCAGTCCAGCTTCATGGCTAACAGAAACTAACGCGTACGTGAGCACAATCCCGAAGCACATTATTTTCTTTGCAATAGAACCGGAGCAGACGGCCGACCCGAGTGGGCTTCGCATCTTAGAAAACTCAGGATGCCATTTTTTTTCTAAATAGTGGCCGAAGTCCATTCGGTACCGACCCGACATGTAGCCAGGCCCTTCAAAGCGTCCAAACCGAGACGCTTTCCAGACAAACTTTTCTGTTTCGACCCTCCGTAAAGGTCCGGAATCGGTGTTTCCTGCTGATATAACCGATCCGATACCAGCTGAACCCAGCGGAGGACTGACTCCCCAGGCGGATCAGGGCCTTTGTAATAGTTAAAGAGGACAATCTAAAGACGATGCCTGGCGGCTCCGTCCTTCCTGAGGGTCAGCGGGACGGAAGAAGATTAAAAACAAATAAATCACCTTTAGCCATAAATTCAGATACATTATCGCAGATTTAACGACGTTTATGGCCAGTCGGAACGTCCGTCGATCTAACGACCTGAGCAGCCACCGCCCCCCCAGCTCCGCTTCAGACGTTCATCCATCCAACTTCACCTCAATCATCTTTCACCCGAAGCTATGAAACAAAAAAAAAAACTAAAGTAAACCAAAGCAAAGGCGTCAGTCAGCAGCCCCTGCTCCTTTAGAGAAATCCGGGCCGGAGAGTCGGCCTGATCCGGGGGCCGGAGAGTCGGCCTGATCAGAGGCAGCCAAAGGCTTTAAGGACATTTAAGATAAAAAAAAAAAAATGGACACTTGTGACTTTTTCTATTTATTGACAAATCGAAACCAAAGAAAACCTTTTTTCTGCACCTAACTGTTCAAACAAATGGAAAAAAAAAAACTTGGATGAGAAATATTACCAAAAAAAAAACCCAAAAAAAGAAAAAAAAGGAAAAAAAAAACAGAGTGGCAGCGATGTCAAGGGAAGGAAGGAGAAGATGGAGGAAAGTTCGACGGAAGGACGACATCACTGGAAGAGCAGAAGTAGCTTTGCTGTGTCTGATGTTGCATCAGGCAAATGTTTGGACAGAAAAGGGTAAAACCACATGAGGGGGGGAGGGGGGACGGAGAACCAGCAGCTGTTCTTCCGTCCGACCCGAACAAAATGGCCGAACATTAATGTGTCTCTCACGGTTAAGGAGCGTCTTTAACGTGTGCCTATGCAGTTTTTCAAAGTAAAATAAAAAAAACAAAAAACGGTTTAAAGAACAACAGAAACCTCATCAGCTAACAAACCAAAGATCCACCGTTACCCCCGGCAGCAGCAGTGACCCCCCCCACCCCGAGATTCGCCTACAAATACAGGAAACCCGTTAACTTTATTTCAATCATTCTTCAGTGAAGCACTTTGTATTAACACAGCAGCTCCCAAACTTTTCTTTATTGGCCCCAATGTGGCCGCCGACGTTTTGGCGCCCCCCTCTGTCCAAACTCAGATAAAGAAGGAAAATATCTTAATTGCGAAAACATAAAGTATTATAAACATAAACCTTCCCCTTTTAAATTTTTATTATTAAAGTCCAGCTGTTTATTTTACCCTATAGTGGAAATTTAGCATCAATATTTTTTTTATTATCTCTTAACTTGGTCATTTTATTCAGTTTATTTTAACCACGCTCCCTTGTAATTACACTACCCCACCCTAGAGGGCGCACCAACCTCTTTGTGTCAGAGTTTGATGAATCTGGATTAATCTTTTTTTATTTTTTTTATAGCGTATTGATGCTCGGCTGACATTTTAGTGGACTGACAAAGCTGCGTCTTCAGGAGCGGCAGTGGCGGTGCTATCTGAACCGTGCGGCGCGTACCAAAGATTTTTTGCTTTACGACCAGTAGCACGCCGTCACTCCTTTTGTCAACACTTTCAGTCTAGTTAAAACTGTTCTATAGAGCAATTTTTAGATCAAACCCTAAAGAAAGCAGCCTGAACCCAAATGAGTTGGATCCAAACACGGGCTATGATTTACCAAACATCCCGTAAGGATGGAAATTCATAAAGTCCTAAAATAAAATGGTGTAATATGCGGCCTATGTTGATAAATGACTGGAAACATGAAGCTAAGTGGTTCAAACAAACGTGGTTTGGTCATAAATTAAAGAAAAAGCTGCTTTCTTTAGTTGAGAAGTTACGAAAATCAAAAAAACACAGAATATTCGTAAACCTGGACGGGTTCTCACGGCCTAGCAAAGTCAGAGACGTTTAAATTACATGTTAGCATGCAAGGTAAGGGGGGCGGGGCCACGCTGCTGATCCATTCACGCAACAATAAACCAAACAAAACCAAAAAAATAACCAAATCTCCAACTGCTGAGAGAAACTGCTGAAATCTCGGTCAAATAGCTTTATCCTTAAGTTTCTGTCTGTGTTTTGTTTTTATTTTTGTACGTAAAGCTTCTAGTCCAAAGAAATCCCGCCTGATGGCGCCGCGCTGCTGTCCCCGCCCGCTGGAGGGGCACGGATCGGATTCGGCGGCGGCCATTTTTTCACGTCATTCTCATTTGCAGTTGTGTCTCGATGTCATAACGACTTAATCTGCCGAGCATAAAAATGAAAGGAAGAAAGAGGTGGAGGTTTTCTCTGCTCCTTGCTTTGGGTTACATTTACTGCCATTACGGTTCTTCCCCTGTTTTTGCAATATGTAATTTTTTTTTTCTTATCTAATGTAATTTATGTTTTCTTTTTAACTGTGAAGTAATTTAAGCGAACAAATTTTGTTGCCAAATCTCCCTGGGTGACGATTAGCTTTGCCAAAGTTTACACTCTACGTTCCTTTTCTTTCTCTTCGAGGCCATATTTATTTATGACGCGTTTTAGAACGCTCTAGTTTTTTACTGGATAATTTAATGATATTAAATTAGATGTAATTTTTTTTTTCTTTTCTGACGAATATTTATGAGTATTTAAGAATGTTAGTTGCATCAAAGATGCAGTGCTTATTCCAGCCTGTTAATTTATTGGTAGCTAGCTTTGCTTTATGAATCCGATGAGACGTCGTGTTCTGAATGTGTAGCGCTAACGACAGAAACGATTTAGGAATGTCACATTAGGTTTGCGTACTTCTGAATGTCAACACTTTTAGGCCGTTTAGTTCTGGTTCTGATTGATTTTTTTTCTTTTTTGTGGATAATGTAAAACCAAATCTGTTGCTGAGCTACTGAACAATGAGCACTGCATCTGCTTGTTTTTGTTCGCCTGCGTCCTGCTGACCAATGAGGTACGAGCAATGATTTTACTGACTGACGTTAGCGTTCAGGCAACGCACACAATATGCTGGTATAAACTAGCCCACCAAAGATGAACATGAGAGGCCAATAAACAGTGTTTACCTCCACACAGCCCCCACTGGTTAAGCTCTTATTCGCTCTAATGAGGATTTATAATACTATCTATCATTGCAAAACATGAAAGATTATATCTATCTTGGCAAAGACTATTAAAAATGCTGTAAAGCAGAGCGATTTAATTATTTTATTTGGGATAACCGCTCTCTCTCTCAGAATCTGTTCTGATCCTATTTAAACTCAGCAGCTGTTAAAACTGTAAAAAACTCAGAAAATATATTATTTCCAAACTATTTCTACCTTTAAAATGATCTTTATCATACAGGTTCAAGTGGCAAACTGCTCTCCTTCAAGCCTGTTTGCCTGCCAGGCGCTGCTAACGCTAACACTAACGCTAGCATACCTTTACTCACCTTTATAGAGGAAAAAGCTCAGTGTTCCTTCTGAGCCGCTGTAGGAACCAGATCTGCTTCCTGTCAATGACGTTACGCTACATGATGTAAAGCATCGTGGTTGCCCAGACAATGATAACATCATCATGCAGCGTCGGTTGGTCCGAGTCGGGAGCATCTGTAGCGTTAGCGTGTCTAATGATCGATGAAGTTTTACCTGATAGATAACAAAACTGAAATAAATCTTCCTGGCGAACAAAGTAACTGTTAGACCATGATATAAAGGGGTAGCACTGTGGCTAGCTGTAGCTAACAGGTTAGCCTCTTTAAGCTTAGTCAGTTAGCCATATTGAGCTACAAGACTTTTAAATTTGTATCAACAACCGTTCATTTTCTACATGTAGAATAACTGTTATTTGTCTAAAATCTTTATTTTAGACAAATTATTTTCTCTATTCGTCCTCCTCTGACATCAGATCTTAAAGTCGTAGCGAAGTCATATTTAAATGTCAAAACATTCGGACTTAAACAATATTATATATATAACTAAATAAACTCTTTATCAGACCATATTGTCCCAAAACCCCCGAGCAGATCTGGTCCCCACCCGCTTTGCTTCCATATAGAGGAGGTTGTGAAACTTTTAGCCACTAGGGGCGCTATTTTAACTTAAACGCCCCCCCCGGAGGCCTCTGGCAATAACACACTTGTTAAGTTATTTGTAGCTTTGACCTTTAGCTCATTATGAGATGTGAGAATCAACCAACCTGGTTGCTTTGATGTTCCCGTCCTTTAGCTGAATTCACATCGCAGGCTTTGTTGCTCAATTCCGATTTTTTTGGTGAAACCCGACTCTTTAGCGTGATCTTTTGCATTTCTAAACAAATGCGACTTGTATGTGATCTCCTGTGTGAACTGCATACATGTAGCTTAAGTGACCCGATGTGCAGTAGAGGACGCAATGACATCACAAGTGAGCGTGCTCTGTGTTTACGGAAGTGAACATGGATGACACAATCTTTTCAAGAAGGTTGAGGCCCATCCGCCTCCATACACCATGATGCCGCCACCGTGGTGCCAAAGGCACCTTTTATGATTAGAGAGATTTTTTGTCTGTCGGATAAATTTTTTGCCATAAAGGCAGAAATAGTTTGGAAATTAATCATCAGTCTCACTAAGGCGGGCAAACATTGTGCGATATTTTCAATCGTCGCGCGCCGCTACAGCTCAAACTACGATGAAACTGCAGGGTTTAAAAGTTCACTGCTCACGATGTTTGATCTCACACTGTGCGACCTGGCGATCTGATGCGATCTACCTGCTCACACTGAATATTTATAATAAACATCTGACTCGGCGCCGCAAGATGGCACTGGTCTGACTCGTCTATCTAGAAGAACTCTTCTTCTAGATGCGCAAGGTTCTGGTAAATCGGATAGTAGCTCTGCTTCCACAGCAGGATTTACCTACGACCTCCTCATGACGGCCGACTGAATTTCAAACATGTCTGATTTTCTCCCGACTTTACGATTCCTGATGGGGAATCGTAATTTTGCCATCGGCCCGATCGCAAAAAATTCCTCGCATGATTGGAGAATCGGCCCAAAAAGGGCACAAAAAATCGTACGCCGTTTGCCCTGCTTAACCTAAGGTTGAAAATCTTTCTGCTTGGATAAAAACATGTTGAAATAGGAGCTTATCCAGGTGGCTTTAACTGGAAAATACATGCTGTGATGTCATCGCGTTAATTCAAACACACCGCTTTGATTCCCTCATGAGGAAAGAAGCTAGCTGCTTCCGGACTGAAGGCTTTCTGTGTAAAAAGTTGCTCCTCTGTGAGATCCAGAGCGATCTCTACCTCACTCACTTCCTCTTGTCCTCTTAATGGTGAAACCAAAGAAACCGAAGCTTTGCTCCCGCCTCCGTACGGTCTGCGCTCAGATAAAACGCCTCCTGTTCCTCTGACTTATACCAAATATAAACAGTTTTTCTCTCTCTTCTGTCTTTGTTTCACATCAATGGTTTGCTGATTAGCAGCTTAGCATCGTTAGAACAAACAGTTCAAAACATAATTCCTTTCATTTCCTCCATTTTGTTCACATAAACGAACCATTTCATTTCCTTCTCTTCGATCAGGGTTCATTTATTTTATTACAGTTTCAGGTTTTTAAGGAACTATTGGAACAAATGGTCATAAAAACGTTGGATCTAATTTGCTCCGATTAATTAAATAAGAGATTCTGCCTCCTCAAACCAAATCACCTCCATCTGCGAGTCGCAGTAGTTTAAAAATAAGATCAAACAGCTTTAGATGAGGATGTTCAGGATGAAACATCCAACTGCAGACGACACCGAGTGTCAGCGCCACACTAAGACTTATCGAGCATGACAACAATAAAGCAGGAATATTAAGAGACAAAAAAGGTGGTTTAAAAAAAGTAAGAAATAATTTGTCTATGTTCCTGTTGTGCTCCGAGTTTCTCTGTTTTCCTTTTATTAAATCCATGAGAGCAAATTTACGGAGCCCCTAAAGGGACATGGAGGGGAAAAAAAGAACTTTTGCGAGATCCTGCAATAGTTTTGCGAGATCTCGCAAAAGTATTTCAAAAGTTTATTTTTGCAAGATCTCACAATACTTTTGCGAGATCCCGCAATACTTTTGCAGGATCTCGCAAAAGTTTATTTTTTGCGAGATCTCGCAATACTTTTGCGATATCCCGCAAAACTTTTGAAGGATCTCGCAATACTTTTGCAAGATCCCGCAATAGTTTTGCGAGATCTCGCAAAAGTTTTGCGGGATCTCGCAAACTTTTATTTTTTCCCTCCATGTCCCTTTAGGGGCTCCGTACAAATTAAATATTAGCATCCAAAAAATCTTTAGAAAACAGAACATTTTGAATAAGTCTTTGTGCAAATATTTGTAATTAAACCTTTTGAACTACTGTTAAATAGTTTGGACAGATGTTAAAATCATAGAAAAAGTTGCTCATGGTTGAATCAGTTAGAAGATTTCTGCTTTAGAGGTATGGAGTGAATTTCGTGCCATTATTGTTGCAAAGAACAAATGGAAATCTGGAGAATAAAAAAGCAATCAAGAAATCAAATCTCGAAAAATATTAAAACATTTTTTACTTATTTCTTTTTTATAGATTTTAAGCTTTGGACTTTTTTTTTCAAATTCAGGTAGTTTTACAAATGTACAAATGTAAAACATCTTTTTTGTAAAACATGTCTCTTTCAACAATAATGGCACAAAATGAACTCCATATTTCTACAGGAACCTGCAAAACAAACAAAAAAATAAAAAACCCAAAGCTGTTCAGTTGTTTTCAACCTTTCCAGGTCGGTATCTGAATTCTCATCTTCATTCATTTCCAATAAAGAATTTTAAATAAAGGGATTTTTTATTCTATTCTAGATTTAAAAGTGTTTAGTAAAAAAATTTTTTATTAATAATAACTCAACTATTATGACAATCTTGGAACCAAAAACAGCCCCCATATTTTCAGACGTGTCACTGGTTTGATGATCATTCAGGTGTAAATATGACGATGCTTTAAGCTCAGCGTGTGAAATAAAGAACCGAATCGTTCTACTTTTCTTTACATTTAAAATGGTTGAAAAGCTTTAAATCCAGAGAGAACAGGAAGACAGACGGAGCGCAGACCGGGACGTTTCTACCAAACTGTTGCAGATATACCTCATAGACACTAGTGTTAGAGCAATGTTATATTAGCGTGTGTCATAAATGATCTTCTTCCTTTTTTAAATAACTGTAATCTAAAAAAATAAATGTTGGGTAAAAAAAAAAAGCTTTATGCATTTTTAATTTGTGATTTTTTTAATTTTATTTTTGTGATAGTTTAAAACAAAACGCTAAAACCAAAAATGAGAAATGCTTGTGTACTCTATGCTCTCTTTCTTGTTGATGTATTGATGAGGTTTTATTTCTCTCTTATGCCACTCAGACAGAAATGCACCGTTTGAAAGGATTTTATTTCGTTTTTTCCTGTTTTTTTGTTTTTTCCATGTGGATGAGTTTGGTAACTTTACTGCAATGATTTCCTGCATTAGTTTCAGCCCAGAATTATACTGTTTACATTAATCAGTTTGCTCCAATCACAATTAATTTATTTAATTGTTGTAATGGTGACATCCCATAATATGGAACAGCCGAGTTTGATGCGTGTTTATTGTTACAATAAGCTGCTGTTTTTCACAGTTCTTACGGTTAAACTCATAAATCATTTGAATTAACACGACCTCCAACCTGCTGATGTAGGAGCAATCAAACCTAAAAGCAGTGGCGGTTCTAGACCAAAGGTACCAGGGGGCCAGGAGGGGGCCAGCATGTTTCCATGGGGAACAGAAAAGCATGAAAAAAGGGGCAAGAGATTAAAATATATTAAGAAAGCTGCATGAAGTGAAATTTCTGTTCAGTTAGGTTCAATTAAAATTCTATGTCTTATTAGGTGAATATATATTCAAAATTTTTGACTTAATTTAAGTTAAAATTACCGTTTTCTATAAAATCTGAATAAGAACACAAGAAAAACTGATAAATTAAGCTGTATAAATTAAAATATTTTTTTAAATTTGTTTTTTTTTTAAATACATTTAGGAGACAAAAACTGGGATCCTAACTAAATACCACTGAAGCTATGAGCTTAGGACATGATCTACAGGGGCAATGGGCGGTTCTAGACAGGGGCCAATGGGGGCCAGTGCCCCACAACATGACGGTGGAAAGAAGGGAAACTTTAAAATAAACCAAAGCTTTAAAATCTGAGAAACTGAGAAAAAAAAATCATCTCTTAAGTTTGATTTATTAAGTAAAAATGTGAGAACAATTATTATTAAAACTTTTTTTTGTACCTTGCCTAATTCCAATAATGTAAAATAAAACTACACGTTGAACTCCTCCACGCCTGTAGAGGGCTCTCTCGTGCTCATTCTGCTTTGCTAGCTAGTGCTGTGGTTGAAGGCAGTCTCCTCTAAACACGATGGTCAGAAAGCTTTTTACTGCTGCAGCTACGTCACATAAACGCGATTTGTGTCGCAGTAATTAAGGTTCCACCGTCTGCGACACAAAGACAAAAATGGTTTAATAAGGAAACAGCCCCGCAAAAAACACAATACCAAATAGATGAAAAAAAACAACAAAAAAATTTAAGAATATTCATTCACATCTATCCTTGATAAAAACAAAACAGACTTAGCTTCGCTTGGTCTGCTACGACTGAGAATTAGGGCCAGGCTAGAGATTTTTTTTACTTATTTTGAGATTGAAGTCGTAACATTACGAGAAAAAAGTTGTAATATCATGAGAATAAATTCATCAAACAACAACCCGTTTCAGAAAGAAAGCTTGGAGCTCCGCCCAGCAGATGACGGCCGACCAGCTCCACCAATCAGCAACCAGAGTCCACTTTGACATCCTGCCCAGTTTGATGCTGCTGCTCAAAGATTTCCTGATTTGTCAAACCGATGCTAAAGTAGAACTTCCCATGATGCTCCACATTCCTCATTTTAGGGAAGAAAGGGCTTCTGGGAAGAGTTGACATTAAAAACAACTTGTTTCTCATAATCTTAAAACTTTAATCTCTTAATATTACGATTTTATTCTCGTAATTTTCCGACTTTCTCGTAATTTCACGACTTTATTCTCGAAATGGAAGGAAAAAAATCTCTAGTCTGGACCTAATACTCCGCCATAGGCTGCTACGGCTAATGCTAATTTAGTTTTACTTACCTGTTCAGAGGGAAAGAAGCAACGTTCATTTGATTTATGAGCTCCTTTGCTTCCTAAAGTCGGCAACAAAATCTCCAGCTTTGCTTTTTTTTTTTTGGCTTGAATTTAAGAAACGCGACGCAGAGAAGAAGCCGTTTTAAGCATCTCAGCGCTTCCAGGACCCGATGACACCTGAGCGTCTGCAAAACATTTTTCTGTTAAATAACTTTTAGTCTGCAACAATCGTCATTCTGTGGACGCATTAATCGTTTTGATGAAAAAAAAAGTTTTAGCTATGATCTTTAACCTCAAGATTAACAAGTTTGTGATAGAAGTGTTTTACAAATTATTATTAAAGGTAGTGAAACCAAAGACATTCAGTCAAGATGTCTTCCGTTCCTCAGTCCACGTTTGTGACACCAGCAAAATGACATTAAATACAATCATTTTCTTTTAAAATGGAAGCAGGGAAAAAAAAATCTTTGCGTGCGTTTTTCAGCTCCGATTCATTTTCATATTTCTTTGATGTTTCAGATTCTATGTTTTTAAACTATAAAAACCTTTGCAGAGTCATAATATGTCCTTTTTCCTGTGAGGTAAAAGATCCAAAAGGAGAATTCAATACAGAAAATAAAATACTGTTGCTGTAAATTATTTTATTTAATTTTTAAACTTATTTTCAATGAATCTTTTTTAGCTAAATAGAAAAAAACAAGCACTATAATAAAGCTCGATTTACACTGAGAAAGTATGGATATTTAATTAGGCAGGAAATATGGTTAGAAAGACCAGGAGGCCACATTAAGAGATGATAATAAAAATCAAATCCTGACTTCTGGCCTAAATAAACGATCAATGAAGAAATGTCCAGATATAAACCGTCACAATCCAAACTAAGATTAATCCGACTGGAATATTTTCAAATATTTTCTGTTTGAATCGTACATCAGCAGCATCCGAGGATCCGAGGTCAGTCAGACGTTGAGGTTAGTGACCCACGTCTCTGTCAATGTGACAGAAAATCATCAGTTTCTCACCAAAAAACATTGGTCTGGTTTACGGCTCTGAAACTTTTCATATCCAAAGAGCCGCAAAGTAGATAACTTTTTAGAAAAACAAACTATTTGTTTTGTTTTTTATCATCTCGTATGGGAAATTAGTTGCCATCTTAAACAACCAACAATTTTTTTGTTGTTAGCTTTTAAAATAATATCAAAACACATAAATTCCAAGCTAATTAGAAGGAAAATGGCTCTAAAAACATATTTCTGTTTCTTTTATTGTCTTTTCATCCATCTTATAAAAACCACTAATGCTTTTAAGACTAGTATTTATTTTATAGCATATTATTTAGTTCTTTCATTTACATTTTAGCCACCAATAGGAGCCGCTGTAGAGGGTCCAGAGAGCCACAGGTTGCAGACCGGCTCTACGTTATCCAGCTTTGTTCCACTTCCTGTTTGATAGATTTTATTTTCTTTGTAAAGTGACCAAAAGTGTTTTTTTTGTTTGTTTTTTTTTGTTTTGGCATTTGGTTTCAAACGAGAAGAAAAGAGAAGTGACTGCAAACTTGTGGTGTGGAATAAAAAGATGATCAAACAAGAAGGAGATGTTTGGGTAATTAATGTTCCACTCTATGTATAAAAGAAGAAAAAAATCAATAAAGAAATGACAATGGTCTTATCCATGTAGAAACTGATTCTGGTCTCTTTTTTATTACCTATGTTCAGATAAAAAGGTCTTGAACTGCAGATTCAGGCCATTTTTACACAGAAGCGCAAAGAAAAATCTGTTAAGATGAAACATGAAGCTGAAAGACCTGCAATACCAATACTTACCTCTGGAAAATACCTCACCTGGATTACCTCACAAAAAATAAACTAGTATTAGGGCCAAGCTAGAGAATTTTTTCTTCTATTTAGAGAATAAAGTCATAGGATTATGAGAATAAAGTTATATTTTATGACACCTCCTACAAGAAGCTGACAGATCAGCAAACCCATTTATCCATGAGAACCATCTGCAACACAGAGCAGCAAGAACTGCAGCAGGAGCAGCAAACAAACCCAGCTGCTCCGCAGCATGAGAAGAAAGGTTTTAGGTTTCTGTCATGGAGAAAAGCTGCACAGAACATCAACAACCACAGCAAACATCTGCAGCTTTTAGCCAATATCCAGAGTAAACGGGCAAAAAACAAAGAACACTTTCAACTATCAATTAAAATGTGACATTTGGAGCAAAAGTGAAAATGAAAGTATAAATTATAAAGGTTGGTTCATCAGAAATAATAATAAACTAACAAAAAAAAACAAGTAAACAAACCTGATGGAGCTTCTTAGGTTAAATGTAGAGAAACACTTTGAGGAAAACGCTGCATTCAGGTGTTTCTGAAATAATCAGTCAGATTTCTGCGCCTATTGATGGTGTGTTGGTGAAATGTTCACCAGCGAGGTGCTCTAATGTATCTGAGATTGCTTTGTTTGATTATCTCTAAAACCACAACTCGTTTTTAATATTTACATTTACTGAATCGTTAGTAAATCGTATTTTTTTCTATTTTCTAGTTATTTATCATGCATTTTATGATTTACTAAGTCTGAGATACGATGCATTAGTGAATGATGGAGGCAGTTATTAACAAAACACACTGAATACGTTTCAAAACGTGTAGAAAACAGTGAAATCAATGTTGTCTGGGTTTATATTTGTGTTCAGGAAAAAACATAACAAAAGAAAATAGTGACTTTTAACACGTTTGAATTAGTTTTAGATCAGCTAATGGAAGAGATGTTTGATGTGCAACACAATTAGTGTTCCTGGTCTCAAGAATTTGAAGAGGTGTAAGTTTTTTCTTTTGTAATTGTGAAAGATTGAAAGAAGTATGGAAGAGGATTAGGGCCATTGAAAAAATAAAAACGTTAAATGATTTTTAAATATTATTTCAGTTCAATATGGAAAAAATACGGAAGAGGATTGGGGCCACTGAAAAAAAAAGTTATCTGATTTTTAAATTTTATTTCAGTTTAACTTGGGAAAAAAGTCAGAATTCTGACTTTTTTCCCACGTTAAACTGAAATAAAATTTAAAAATGAGTTAACTTCTTTTGTAAAATGAAAAACAACAATAATTCTGGACCATTTAGAGTAAAACTGAGAATTTAGGAGGTTTTTAATGTGCAGCTTGTAGAACAGAATTTGTGTACTTGTACCTATAATTTGAGTTTTAAAAATTGTGTTTGTGATTTTTTTTTGTGGTTGTTCTAAAATTTCAAAACTTATAATGGTGCTTCCCATGACCAACATTCAGCAGAACTTTAAAACATTTATTTAAAAGAAGAAAATTTTATGTTTCTCCAGGACAGTTTGCTGTTGGACTAATCATTATTCAGCTATTTGCGGGTTTGCTTTGGGAGAATTTAGGATTAGGATTAATAGAGAGGTGAGAGTTTATAGATTAACCATAAACTGTCAGTAAACCAGCATTTTATTTCTCAAACAGAAATCGGTTCAAATTCTCCTTTTCTTAGATCTGTTG
This sequence comes from Cyprinodon diabolis, assembly GCA_030533445.1. Taxonomy (NCBI): domain Eukaryota; kingdom Metazoa; phylum Chordata; class Actinopteri; order Cyprinodontiformes; family Cyprinodontidae; genus Cyprinodon; species Cyprinodon diabolis. The sequence goes on along the minus strand of CM060069.1, from coordinate 41,932,009 downwards.
TGGAGTTTCCAACAGCTGGAATCAGATCTGCTGCCCTGATAAAGCTTTTTATTATCGGAGGTCGTTAGCGATTTAATGCTAAATGATGATAAATGAATTGATTGGATTAATAATTCCTTACAGCATAGTGTGTTATATTCAGCCAGTGCCTGAAGGCATTAATGTTAGATCTGTCCTCCTGTAGAACATTTCCAGGGTAAAGTAAGTTATTAATGTAATGAATTAGGAGCTTTATGTTTGTCTCCTGCTCGTTTTATTTCCAGTGAGTCTAAGTTTGTCTTCTCTTTGTTTTTAGTTGTTTTCCTAATGACTTCGTCTGTTCTGCTCCTCATCATTCATCCTTCCTCTGCTCCATGTAATCATCTCAGCATCCATCCATCCATCCTGTCACTGCTTCCTTTAACCCCCCCCCGTCCACTTCTCTCCCCCCTTGACTCCACTTTTAATCACTCCTCCTGTCCTCCTCCATGCTCTTCTATGCTTTCCCGTTACCACGGAAACAGAAGCCCATTCTCTGCCTGTTAATCTGGTGACTTTGTCTTTCTATTACCTGCAGGTCAGATGGCTGATAAGGTGGAGTAAAGCGTGGGAAAACGCCGTAAAGCAGATGAGAAAATGGTTTCCAGAGAGTCGTCAGAGACTCAAGGCTTAAAGCAGCCTCAGACCATAATACTACCACCACCGTGTCTGGAGGACTTAAAGGAAAAATGAATGGATCATTATTTATACCTAAAACTAATACATTCGCGGTTATTTAATGAATTTAGGGCTAATCGGTAGAAAAATAAAAATAATAATTTTTGTTGCTATCACCGAGTACGGTACTCTGAAGAAGCCAGGGCTAAAGTTAGACCGTCTGCAGCAGCCGAGGCTAATGTTAGCTGGTCTGCAGCAGCCGAGGCTAACGTTAGCCGGTGTACAGCGGCCAGGGCTAACGTTAGCCCGTCTGCAGCAGCCGAGGCTAATGTTAGCTGGTCTGCAGCAGCCGAGGCTAACGTTAGCCGGTGTACAGCGGCCAGGGCTAACGTTAGCCCGTCTGCAGCAGCCAGGGCTAACGTTAGCCGGTCTGAAGCAGCCAGGGCTAACGTTAGACCGTCTGCAGCAGCCGAGGCTAATGTTAGCTGGTCTGCAGCAGCCGAGGCTAATGTTAGCTGGTGTACAGCGGCCAGGGCTAACGTTAGCCCGTCTGCAGCAGCCGAGGCTAATGTTAGCTGGTCTGCAGCAGCCGGGGCTAACATTAGCCGGTGTACAGCGGCCAGGGCTAACGTTAGACCGTCTGCAGCAGCCAGGCTAATGTTAGTCCATCTGCAGAAGCCAGGGCTAACGATAGCCCGTCTGCAGCAACCAGGGCTAACGTTAGCCCGTCTGCTGCAGCCAGGCTAAGGTTAGCCCATGTGCAGCAGCCACCACTAATGTTAGTCCGTCTGCAAAAGCCAGGGCTAACGTTAGCCCGTCTGCTGCAGCCAGGCTAACGTTAGCCCGTCTGCTGCAGCCAGGCTAACGTTAGACCGTCTGCAGCAGCCAGACTAATGTTAGTCCATCTGCAGAAGCCAGGGCTAACGTTAGCCCGTCTGCAGCAACCAGTGCTAACGTTAGCCCGTAGCCCGTCTGCTGCAGCCAGGCTAACGTTAGACCGTCTGCAGCAGCCAGACTAATGTTAGTCCGTCTGCAAAAGCCAGGGCTAACGTTAGCCCGTCTGCTGCAGCCAGGCTAACGTTAGCCCGTCTGCTGCAGCCAGGGCTAACGTTAGCCCGTCTGCAGCAACCAGGGCTAACGTTAGCCCGTCTGCTGCAGCCAGGCTAAGGTTAGCCCATCTGCAGCAGCCACCACTAATGTTAGTCCGTCTGCAAAAGCCAGGCTAATGTTAGACCGTCTGCTGCAGCCAGGGCTAACATTTGTGTCCGATGTTCCTTACCGTGGTTCTTAGAAGATGCATATCAGCGCAGCTGCTCTCTGTTCACATTTTAATTTCTTCAGATTGGATGTTTAGTTAAGCCGGGCTACACTGTACGATTTTTTTACCGTTTTCGAGCTGATTCTCCAGTCGTGCGGGATGACTTTCAGCCTGATGGTGCGTCATGTAGCTGTACAGGGGGTAAATAGGGGCGATCAGCCTCTAACGACCACCTCCCCATCAGGAATCGTAAAGTCCGGGGAAAATCAAACATCGAAATTCAGTCGGCCGTCGTAAGGTGGTGGTGGGCAAATCGCTGAGTGGGCAAACAAGGATTCTTCTTCTTCCTCTCAGAGGAAAACCCAGCAGCATGGCGGGGGGGCAATGAGTGAAATAGAGTTCTTTCTGTCAAACTGACAGACCGTAGTAGCCACGTTAGCTCAGCCATGTCTTTGTCCAAATACGTCGTCTCCTTTTCTTTTTAGGGCTTTCAGCACTAAATCGCCCAAATATCCAAGGCAGCGTTTCACTCTAGTGAGCTTCATGTTCCTCTGCTACTGGTTTGGCTTCCAGATAGACGAGTCCGAGTAGCGCCACCTCACTGCGGAGCTGAGTCCCACCTGGTTTATAGACGTAGAGTGTGAGCAGGTAGATCGCATCAGAGCGTCGGGTCGCAGTGTGAGATCAAACATGGTGAGCTGGGAACTTTTAAACTTTGCGGTTTTCGTTTGACGTTCTTCTGTTCCCTAAAACCTTTTGGACAGATTTTGTCATCTTTGTCTCCTAGTTTCCTTATTTTATAACCTTTTCCTCCTCTGTGATTTTATTTTTCCAATTTCTCTTTTACCTGACTCCCTGCTCCACTGCTCTGTCCTTTTCTGTGGAGAAATCAATGCTTATTCTCTCTATAGGAGGTCAGAGGGTTGCAGGTGCTGCTATCCTGGCTTTTCAATTACCAGCAGCCTGCAGTTACCCAAACACACAGACACTTTTCATCCCACAACCCCCCTTCCTGTACTCCCTGAGCTGACAGTCCACAGCCGCAGAATAAAGATTTCAAAATAAAAGAAGGGTTAGGATGTTGGAAAAAGAGAAAAGAGGAGGAACAGCAGAAGGCAGACTGGATCAGAAATTTCGGTACAAAAAGGTGAGACTCCGGAAATGGTTTGAGTCACCCTTCAGTGCAGCCGATCCTCCGTGAGCAGAGCCACAGATGCTGCATCACTTTGTGTTAGCATACATCCAGGTCAGAGGTCACCATCACCTAATTTACTGGCAATAGATGAAACACCCAGAGGGATGTTTATGGACTCCAGAACACAGCAGAGGAGCAGATGCACAGTGAAGCAAACGAGATTCCATTAAGTCTAGAAAAAATCTGGAATTGGATTTCAATGTTTTCCAGGTCTGGATGAGTCTGGAAAAGGAAAATAAAAGCGTGAGAATAACTCATTTTCCCAGACGGTTATCCTAATCCTGTCCTTGCTGTTCCAACAATAAACCACATCAGGCCAAACTAAGCTGCTAACAGAGGCAGACGTCTGTGTTTCAGAAAAAACTGACTGAAAAAAAAATTATTCTAGACACGCTGTCTACTTTTAAGGCTAGGCTTAAAACTTTCATTTTTGATAAAGCTTCTAGTTAGAGTGGCTCAGGTTATCCTGATCTATCTCTATAGTTCTGCTGCTATAGGCTTAGACTGCTGGAGGACATAGGGACCCCTTTTTCATCATTCTGCTTCATTCTATCTCTATTCTCCCACTCTGCAGAATCTATTAGTTCAATCTCTAACGTTCTGCTCTCTCTGATTTTTCTCATAGTAGCTTCATCTGGTCTGTTCCTGTTTGGCTGTGACTCCATCCTGGAGAGAAATATCAGCTGTGCTGCTGCCATCAACACCTTTGTTTCTAGATGTTGGAGCTTGGCCTGTTTTCCAGTGTAGTCCTGTTTCTCTGACTGTGACTAACTGGATGTGCTCTCTTCATCCTCTGACATGGGAGCTGGCTCGGAGCTCGTCTGCCTGGCTGTGTGTTTCCTGGACGGGGCCGCCTGTGGAGCTGGTTGACAGTTGCCTTTTGTATCTATGCTTCTTTTTCTATGTCTGCTTCTGTCTCCTTGAACCCCAGTCGGCCTCAGCAGATGGCCGCTCACACTGAGCCTGGTTCTGCTGGAGGTTTCTTCCTGTTCAAAGGGAGTTTTTCCTCTCCACTGTCGCTACAAGCATGCTTAGTGTGAGGGATTGCTGAAGAGTCAATGACTCGATGCAATCAGCTGGTTTTCTCAAAGGCCTGGTTATCCTCCCCCAGCAGTGTGTTACAGATATTTTTGATTTATGCTTAATATTGCAGCGTGGTCTGCGCTACGTTATTCTACGCCACAACGCCAGAGGGCCAATCAGGAACTAGCTGTGGGTCTAGATACGGCCAAGGCGGTGAAGAATTGGGGGCAAGTTTGTCCGACAACGGAGGGACATGAGGGCCAAAAAGAGCTGGTCCATCTTCACCAGTCGTTTTCCACAATGGCGGTCATACAAACAAAACGAGCCTGTAAGGAACCAAACAGGAAATACGCATAGAGTAGAGCGGATATAAATTTGACCAATCAGAGGCCTCCTGTCTGCGCTCACCTACAATTTGGGAGAGGTGCAGCAGAGTGTCTGCAGAAGGGGGAGGGGCATGTCTGCGTTAACTGCAACACACACGCAGACCACCTGGTTTCTGAGTATAAACCAGCCCTAACCCTTAAATCCCTCCATCATATCTGCCTCTTCTGAGGCCTTTCTCTTCTGTTTCACTTCATAGACAATTTTTCTCTTCCGACCCTCGGCCATTTCCAAACAACCGCAGTGAGAAAGGTGAGCTTTAATGACTGTCTGAAACCGTAGCTCACCACAGATATACACATGAAAGTGCGCAGAAAAATATCGCTAACGGGACGAACACGTAGGACGGTCTTAAACATATCACCAGAATGATTGACAGTTAGGAGATATATACATATTTTTTTAATATTACCAAAGTAATGAGGTATTGTCCTTAAATAAAACTCTTGGCTTGAAATGATGAATTTCAAAGTATTTCAATGGGTGAACCATAAAGGGTTCATGTTAGCAGATTAACTGCAGATGAAGATAATATTCCGTTTAACATTTAGATCCAAATAGTTCAGGGATGGAAATGAAAGCAGAAAAGTGACCATCAGAGATTTAACCTTTAGATGTTTAAACGATTGCAGGAAAGTGTGGATGAAAAAAAATCAACTCAAGACAGAAATAAGAAGAGATGAAAGAAATAGATCACTGGAAAGATGGAGGAGGAGAGTAACAGTTAAACGACTAACTGAGGAGAGGAGCTGGATTAGGAGTAAATTAATTGGAGGAAAAGCAATGAAATCATCTGGTGGAAAGATGGAGGAGCAGGAGGAGAGAGAGAGATGGGGGAGAAACCGTGACAAAAATGAACAGGAGATGAAGAGATATGAGGGAGAGGAGAAAAGAGAACAAAAATGAAATGAAGGATTGTTGCTGGGTCACATGATGGGGGGGTGCGGGGGGGCTGGGGGATGTGACCGCCCTCGGGGGTTATTGGGTCGTGGACATCCAATCTCTCTCAGCTTAATCAACAGCAGCAGAGGTGATTGCAACACCGCAGGGGACTGCTAGGAAAAAGGAGGGGGGTGGGGGGGGATAGCCAAAGATTGGGGAAAAAAAGAAAAATGGGCGTGAGGACAGAAAGAGATGAGCAGCAGGAAAATGAAAAGACTGAGGAAAATAAAGGAGAGAAAATGGAAGAAAAAGAGAAAAAATGAGGAAAGCGGAGAGACAGAAAAAACAGGGATGGAGAGAAAATGAAAGAGAGAACAAAGATGGAGGAACATCTGATTACAAAAGGAGAGAATGGACTAAAAATAAAGACAAAACCTTGATTATTTCAGAGAATAAAGATTATTAAACTGAAATTAAAGAAAATACATGAAAAAACAAACTGAGAAAACAGGAATAACAGAATTATTATTAAGGACATAATTATTGAAATGATTTGGTTTCAAGACACAAAATCCAAAAAGATACACAGAACCAGTTTATTAAGGAATAAGAAATATTAGAAAATAAAATTCTAGTTTAATTCCACATCAGAACAATAAAGAGGTTAAATCAGATTGGATCCTGTTTGTTCATGTGTTTAATCAGGGATCCAGAAAAGCTTCTGAACAAACAAAGATCTGGATCCAAGTTCAACTCATCAGGGGAGCATTTAGGAAATGTAGGGCCCTAGGCAAAGACAGGCAGGGGGCCCTCTGAATGGAGAAGACAAGACGTAACACAGACCCACTATACAAAAATTTCAATAGGGGGAATTACCATCAGGCAAGGCAACACTAGGCAGTTGTCTAAGGCCCCAAGTTCCTGTATGTTTAATACATTATATTATTCCTTATTTCTGCACATTATGTTTTTGATAAAAATCCTTTGGCCAAAATGCCACCAAAACACTTATAATATTAAGTGTGTCTCAGCCCCCCCCCCACCCCCCCCCCCCCCCCCCCCTTCAGTGTCCACCATATTGGATCAGTCCATTTGCTGCACATGTTCAGAAAGGTCCAAACAGACAGCAGCAAACCATTTGAAAACAAACCATGCAAAGAGCAGTGTTGCCAACTTAGCGCTTTAGTCGCTATATTTAGCCACTTTTCAGACCCCTCTAGCACTTTGATTTCTAAAAAGCTCCTAGCGCCAAATCTAGAGACTTTTTTCTGCTACTGGAGACTTTGGAGACAACATCTAAAAGCAGCGAACTCTGCTCTCCAGAGCAAGTAGATTGGTAACCCCGCCTCCTGCTCTCCTCTATCTTGTCTGCTGTCATGATTCATGCAGCTATTATTTCATCCAAATGAAAAATGGAGAACAGATAAGCAGATCATGGCTTGTCTACAGTGAAAAGAAGGACTGGGTTATTTACTTTGGCCTTTTTGGAAACACAGGAAGGAGCAATCAGCTAAGTGAGCTTAGTGCTTGGAAAAAATCTTTCATTCCTTTAGAGACAGCATGAAAAGTCAGCTGAGTACAAAACATAGAGAGGAAAACAAGAAGAAAAGGGACAAGAAGAGAGGGACACAACCTAGAACAGATAATGGATGTCTATTCTATTAACATTTCTCTATCTGTAGAATGGGGCTGTTTTATGTTTTGGCTTCTCCATTCAGAGGGGCCCCTGCCTGTCTTTGCCCAGGGCCCCAAATTTCCTAAGTCCGCCCCTGGAGTCAGCAACATGCTGAGAACAATAATAAATAAAATCAAGTATGCAGAAGCATCATTGGACAAACATTTCCATTAACAGATTTTATTTGGAAGGAAGACTGATCATGACAGGTAAATGCAGGAATTATAGCATGTCCTCAAATTCATACAGCACCAATTAGAATGAAACACCGCACATGTTAGCAGATACTGTACATTTACGTTACTTTGGAGACATGGTTTATGTACAATGGAACACAGAAATAAATAATAGTGAAAAAAAGACTAATTCACACATTTTTGCTTTATGTGGAGCATCAACTCTTTGTTTTCAGCTGTGACATCGTGTTAAATTGTTAAACCTTTCTTCGTTACAAAGATGAGTTTTTTTGACCTGGACATCCGAGTGTTTCAGCAGGTTTAAACTTTCAGGTGGAAAAGTAGTTTTAAGAAAGCATAGAGCTAATCATTTATGTTATAACATGAACATTATTTGACCAATTTAGCATCACAGCACTAATTAAAATTTTGAAAACGCTCCTTTGGATGGATAAAAGTCACGTATGAAAAAAAAAACAAAAAAAAACACACATTCAAAACACAAAGATCTTTGCTAACATCCGAATAAAACAACTTTTATACGTCAAAATATTAGAAAAATAAGAGATGGCCAAAGACGCATCCTTTCTAATCCAGTGGAAGAACAAAAGCAGGAAACTGTGCGTGTAAATTCGATAAGCATCGATGACGCCATCAGCGGCTAGAATTTGCATTCATGGGGATTTATCATAAACAGAAAATTAGAAAAGCTGTTAGCTATCAGCGTCTTCATGTAGAAATAAAGATTAGATAAGGGGGGAAAACATCAAAGTGTTGAAAGCTAATTATTAGTATGAGAATTAAAATGAGCTTTATGCCTATTTACCATAAATACTTTATTGCTAAACCTAGTTAGCAGTTATCAGGCTAAGTTTTTTTTAAAATTGCTAACAGTTAATGCTTTTATTGTATCCGTTTTTCCAATAACAACCCACATTTGATTAACTTCTAAGTTAGCTTACTACTAGCTAAACGGTATTAGCCTGAAGCTAATAAATGTAGCTTCCAGAAATGTAAATCGTGTTAGCTGTTGTAACGGTTGTTCAAGAGTTTTTAGTTAGTAACCAAAACTATTGTTTATTTTACAGAGAATCAAAGTCTTATGCTTTCTTGATGCTAGCTAAAACCTCCCAGTTAGCTTCTAGTTAGCCACGTCTCCCTGCACATTAAACATTTTAGTTAACTGCACATTAACCAAATTTTTTTTTAACATTGACTTTTTAATGTTAGTCTTAAATAAGTGAACCTTTTAGTTAGCTAACGACTATTAGCTTAGTCTACAAATATTTCAGGTTAGCGAAACCCGTTTAGCTGCTAAATTTTTGCTGCCAATTATTTTTTAGGTATTTTCAATAGCGCGGACTCTGCTGAAACATGATTTAGGGGAGTTTGCAGACATATTTTGCTATGTAGGCATAATTTCCACACAGATTCTGCATTTTGGGAGACTGAAAAATATAATTTCTTGAAAAGCAGGTCTAAAAGTGGAATGGTTTTAAACCGCAGAATGAGTTGTTGGTTTAATATGTTAAATCCAGTGTTTTTTAAAGTCATTCCAGAGTCACAGGTACAGAGCAACGAAATTAACTCTCTCTCTTAGAGACTCAATAAAACAATTGAACCAGTTTCTATTTATCTGCAGCACTGATCGTTGTAAAAGAACAGTTTGAATAGAATGGCTGGACGCCGCCGCGCCTTCGAGCGCCTGGTGACCAACTGTTTTAATAGAAAGTGGCTCATTTTTGACAAGGATGAGCCTCTTTTGTGTTTTATCTCTCAGTCTTTCAGCTAAAGGCAGGAACCTGTAACGTCCTGATGGTGGGCTGGATTTCTTCTTTTTTTCTATTCATCTGGTGCGGCCCAGTGTTTGGTTTTCTTCTATTTTGAGAATAAAGTTGTAAAATTTTGAGAATAAAGTCATAACATTATTAGAATAAAGTAATAAAATGATGAGAATAACTTCGCAACGAGAATAGTGGTAACGTTACGAGAATAATGTAATTTTAGATGCAGGTCCAGCAGATTCCATAACAGTTTCTATCCCACTGCCATTAGACTGCTGAATGTTATGTAAAATAGGTTATTTTATTGTATTTTATTATTAAAAACAACTGTAACTATACAGTCATGTTTATATTACTGTTTTTATGTATTTTTTTTTACCGTTTTCAAGGCAGCACTTAAAAAAAAATGAAATTGTCCAGAGAGCTGTTCTTAATGAAATCTCTTTTTGTTTACACTTGTGTATACAAAACGACAAAATATATCTGTCCAAGTCATTTTACGACTTTATTCGCGTAATTTTACGACTTTATTCTCGTAAAAAAAAAAAAAAAAAGAAATATTCTAGCCTGCCCCTAATACCGCGTTGTAATCTGGTGCATAACAGACATGCCAAAAAAAAAAACACTTTAAGACCTTCCATGTATCAGAATCAGGGATTTGTTGGCGGTTTTTGAGCTGTAGGCAATCATAGTGACATCATGCCAGACATGATGAAATTAGCTTATCGGTAATGCTAACTAGCACACTGAGAAAGGCTTCACAGTAGAGGCCTTTGTTGATGGATGGAACCGATGAATTTTTCTGGATGTAGGAATCAGAAACTTAAAATTAAATGAAACAAAGAAATTAAAAGTGTCGTAATCAATTATTTTATCTAGACAGACTTGGATGAAAGGGAATCTGAGTAAACGAAGGTGGAGCCGCCATCCAGCCACTACTGCTAGCGGAACGGTGCTCGTTGAGAAGAGGCTCTTAGCGTCTCCAGTTTGCTCCTTTCAGGGCGCCAAAAAACACCTTCATGACAGTTTCTGGCTGGCGAAGAAGGCCTTGGTTTCTCCACAGGTGGGGTTGGTGCACAGCGGGCAGCGAAGCGTCAGCTGGCGGGAACACGGCTCGTTGGACTTCAGGTGGGACTGGACCAGATCTGCCAGAGCCTGGACACAAGCAAACGTTTTTCCTGATGAGCCGGACTATTTCTGGCAGAAGCCTGAAGGTTTTCTTATTGAAAATAATGGTTTTGCAATCAGTGTTGCTTTGTTTAAATCTACACTCCTGTAAAGCTTTTATCATGCAATTGGAAGAGGAGGAAAAGCTTGGCCCTCCGGTGTCAGCAGCACATATCAGCCTGATGTTCTGAATAGTCCGTCTTTAACCCCTTGGAGCCTGAATTGATATACATGTATATATAATAATAATTATTCCCTTCAATGAGACGCCGAATTAAAAAAATTAATGTTACTAAATAAATAGAAATAGAGATGAAGTATATTTTGTAACAGCAGTTATAAGCACATAATAACATAGTGTTAGTAGCAGTGGGGTGATGCAATAATGCTATGGTGGCTGTTTGCCTACACTGCAAAAATGTTCTCAAAAGGAGTAAAAATGTCCTAAAATAAGTGTATTTACCCTTAATATGAGTAGGAAAATAAGATGATCTGCCAATGGAATGAGTATTTTTAACCTTAAAATAAGATAATTAGATATTATGCACTTATAATAACGGACTGCAGTTGTTTTTGTCTTATTTTAAATGTACATTGTTTTGTTCCAATGGCAAAGCGTCTCACTTACCTGCTCAATTCAAGAAAAAATGCTCTTATTTGAAGAAAAATTGACTTGCTTTACATTTTTTGCAGGTAAAACAAGCGGTTTGTTGCTTATTAGCAACAACAGATATCAAAGGTTTTGAAATGTTTTAGAAAACACATTTTACAGCTGTGGAGCTTTTTTAATCCACCAAACTGAAATCAGGTCATTTTCTTCCAGAATCTGCGGGAAATAAAAACCGTGTGCAGAAGTGGAAAGGTTAAGGATGTCTGGGACGGTTAAATCTGGCCAAGGCTGCGATCATGAGGAGGGTTTATAAAAACAGGAGCCCGTCGTCCGCCGGGTCTCGCTGTGCAGAACACGATGGACGCATTTTTCTTGATTTTCCAGCAGCAGCAGCTCAGGAGGAAAGCAAAGGAAACCATCCTTCAGTAACTACCAACTAATCATCCTCTGGATATTGATTTCCTCACAGGCCGACACTCGGAGACTTGGCGAGGGGTCTCAGAGCGCAGCGGGTCGGAGCAGCCAGCCAGCCGGGCCGTTCAGTTCTACTGGAGTCAGCTTGAAAGGTTCCATCGATCTGAAGCGTTTCTTTAATAAAGGCTGAGTGCTGCAGCCGGACGGGCCGCCTGACGGGCCGGCGGCGCACCGAGGAAACAAACGCCGCTCATCCAAAAACTTCTTCCAGGTCAAATATTTTCTCTAACTGGTTTATCTAATAAAAATAAACAAACTGTTACTTTGCAGCAGCTACAGGAGGAATTCAGGCTATCAGCTAAACCTCAATTATTTCAACAATTAAACAAAAACTCAAACTATACAGACTCCGTACATCCAGACTAACCCTCCACAACAAGCAGAGGTCACAGAAGGTCGTCGATAAGAAATTTGACTCAGACGCCTGAAAAAGCACATCAGTGGAAAGTTAAGTGGAAGGAAAACTGACTAAAACTGAAGCTTTCAGCTCGTCTGTCGCTCGACAGAACTCCATAGATTCTCCATGAGGTTCTGGTCGCCCCGATTCCCTGCCTAATCCGACACAAACAGAACATCGATTTAAAAATTTATTTTTTCAGATTGAAATTCAATTATTCAATTATTTTCAAATAGTTTTTTCCAGATCGTCTCAATCCAAACGCTCAAATTGACTTATAAAAAAAAAAAAAAAAAATGATCTGGAAAACGCAATTGAAAAAAAAAAAAAAAAAAAAGGAAAATATAAAATTCATATTAAAAAGGTGAAAAAAATTAAAGAAATTAAAAAGTATGAAAAATTTACTTTACCAAAAAAAAAAAAAAAAAAATCTAAGAAACAGCAAAGTTTCTCTCAAAATGTTTTTTTGATCGTTAATTTTAGTAATGTAATTTTTTTTCCCATTTACAATCCATTTTCTTTGCAGTCATCAATAATGGCACAAACCTCGCTCCGTAGCCCTGGTCTGATCCTCTGATGGTTTCTGGATGTTTGCCTCCAGCTCGAGCAGAGATCAACATGGCTGCTCTCACACTCTGTTGCTTTCTGCTAAACTTTTTCCTTCCATTGAACTTTCCTGTAATTTGCTCAGACACCTTTCAGATGATCCCTCTGTGTGAAGATCAATTATAAGCAGGAGCTTCACCTCAGGTCTTTAACGAGCCTCTTGGTTCATTAAAGAAGAGGACAGGAAAACGTCCTCGTCTCTGATCCGTCATCAGTCACATATTTCTCTAATGTAGAACTAAAAGCTCTGCTCTGGTTTCTGTCTGACGTTTAGAGGTTTACTGATTCCTTCAGCTTCACATTCGTTTCCTTCTGACTGCGTTGAAATGTTGGAGGACAAACCTTCATGAAGAGAGGATTCCCATTCAGCGACTCTGCTCTCCGGATGTTCTCCACGCCGCACTGCAGGAGAAAACAAACATGTTAAGGTCGGATCCACTGGAACTGGAAGCTCGGTTCATGCGCTGCTCCTTTTTCTCATAGGCGAAGCGTTTACACTCCAGAGCAGCAGGTGGCGGTACTGCGACCAAAGCCAACCACCAGTAGTAAACAAGAAGAAGAAGAAGCGAAGCAGCATAGCCGGGTGTAGCAGAAAAAAATCAGTTGTTGTGGAGAATTGTGTGGGTATGGCGAGTGGGAAAGAACAGGAGTTGGAAGACGCGCCAGCAGCACTTTATAGGTCTGCTGTATGGGACCACTTTGCATTTAGAGTGACCTACGATGACGGCGGGAAGAAAGCTGTGGATAAAAGTGCTACAGTGTGCAAGCATTGTGCAACACGTTTTGTTTATGCTAACAGCAACATGACCAACATGTCAGGCTAACCCCGAAATCCCACATACTCCGTCAGCGCTCCGCCCCGCTGCGCTCCAGACCGCCTGCTCAAAGCAAAGCCTACAGCCTCCACTGTGGCTCCCGTCGCTCCGCTCTGAGTTCCTTGGAGATCGTAGAGGGCATGCGCGAAATGATTAAATTCAAAGCAGCAAAACATGCGGAAATGATCCAGTGTTTCCGCGGATCATTAAAAATAATTACAATCCATTATTTTTGGGGGGATTTTTTCCTTAATTTCATAAATTTTTATGAACTCAATGTCTTCCAGTCAGTCAGACTAATGTTAGTTTGCAGACTAAACTATAGGATCCATCGCCAATAGATGGATTTATTGCTTAGTTCATCCATTGACTGGGAAATGACCTGAGGAACGTCTTCCTGCAGACAGAAACTGCTGGTTTACGCAGCCAGATGCTGAACAGGGAGGCATTTTGACTGCATGTCTCTGTGGGAGTGGGGAGTACCAATATGGCGGACTGTAGATTCACTGTTTTTGGGCCATCAGCAATCCTGTGATTCCTATGGGCATGCTGAGCTGAAAGAACAGGAACGTTACGCTCAGCTTTCTGCATCCAGCTCTACAGGTGAAGGAGGAGATGTTGACCCGTAAATGGAGCCGATCGGACCTTCTGACCCAACATGTGGAAATCTGTTCTGAAATCATGAGCTCAGAGCGAACGCCGAATTTTTCAGGTTGGTTCTGATTTCACAAAGAAAAGTGAAAATTCTGAACAAATAATTTCTTGTTTGTTCCAAAAAACCAGAACCTGCTGGAGCAGCGAGTCCCAGGTGGAAACCTGGACTGCAGCCTGCAGCTGTGGTTCTGAGTGGGCAGAAACCAACGCCTCTCTGGGTCAAAGTTCCTGTCAGGTTACCCCCCCCCCCGCGTTCTGGTGCTTTTATTTTCCAGGTCAGAACTCACCTCCTCGGCCAACACCTGGGCGTACTCGATGTCCAGCTCGTGCAGCGTCTCTATGTGGTCCGACGTGAAGGCGATGGGAACCAGCAGGATGTTCTTCTTTCCTCGCTCGCTCAGACCTTTGATCACCTCGTCCGTCTGCGGGCCGAGCCACGCCATGGGTCCCACCTGGAACACCCAACAGGAGGAGATGAAGGCGTCCTACTCCCTTACACAACCTGCTTCTGTCAGCGTTTGGCGCCATCTTGTGGGGAACGTTTAATAGAGCAGCTCTGAGAAGCCATCAGGTCACCCACCCTGGACTGCCACACCAGTCTGTAGGGGTTACAGTGTCCCAGTCGCTCCATGACCCTCTGCACTGTGGCGCCCACTTCCTGGGGATACGGATCGCCTCGGTTCACCACCTGCAGGAGAAGAGCAGCGGCGACAGGATTCATGGAGGGGGATCCAGAAAGAACAACCCAGACACCAACGAGGGACCGACAGAACCGCCCTCCTTCTAGAACCTACGGTTCATCCACGGTTCCTTCTAGAACTTTTTAAACAAACTACTTCCTCCAAACTTTCATCTTACTTTCCTAGAAGACCAGAAGTACTTTAGTAGTTTAACACCAGGCCTCCCAGAACTCTACTAGAACTCCCTCTAGCCGTCAGTTTGTCAGGGCGACACTTTTCCCCCAATGGAACGCATGAATAGTGATGATGTCATCAACCAAAATACTGTGGTGAGAGATATAAACTTATCGTTAATATGTAAACCTTAAAACAAGTCTAATACATCATTTTAAAGGTTTTTTTAAAAGGTTTTACTACACAGGTTCAAAGTTTGTAATTGATTATCCCAGAACATTTCGCGCTCCCCACCTTTTCACATTTATGACAAACATCTGAGCGTTTTTAGTGCGGCGCTGAAGCTCCTGGCGCCGTTTAATTTGCCTCGCTAAAGCTGCTCTACTGCGGCGGAGAGGCTGGTGGTCGCCACCAAACCGTTTTAACAGTTCAAGGATAAAATCTCTGCGTGAGACGATGGCGTTCAAACAGCTCCTGAACAAAACCGAGGCGTTTATAGCCGCTATGTCCAGGAAATCACCTTCGCTTTTACAGAATCCTTTCTAATCATCTGATCCGACACATCCAGGCCGACCTGCGTTTGGGACCGGCTGAGGTGGTGGCAGTGCGATGGGTCACTGATACGTCTGCGTTTTCTTGTGGGTGGGCGATCATCCTCAGACTCGCTGTCAGCATCTGAGCCGCTTCCTCCTCATCGGTCTGTCCCTCTCCAACCAAATATCATCAATATTTTGAAGTATTTCTAAAACCCGTTTCGCTGTTAGATTTATTATGAAAGCAATTTTTTTTGCCTGGTTCTGCTGGAGGTTTCTTCCTGTTCAAAGGGAGTTTTTCCTCTCCACTGTCGCTACAAGCATGCTTAGTGTGAGGGATTGCTGAAGAGTCAATGAGTCGATGCAATCAGCTGGTTTTCCTTAGATAGAAATAAAGTGAATAGAACAGAACTTGGCTCCATCGGGTCCATTAGGTTCTATTCTAACCCTCCAGGTTAGCTTCCCGGCAGCTTCGTCTCTAATTACAGCAAACTTTTTCCAGACATTGTCAGAAGTTTTTCTAACTTTAGGGACGTAACTAAAGCTTCAACTAAAAAAAAAATCCACTTTATTTCAGCAGAACCATTTCCTGAAGCTGAAGACAATATTTCTAAAACTATAGCTTTCCAGGAAACTTTTCCAGGACCTGCAGTCATTAAACCGTTATATGCCAAGTCAGAACCAGAACCTCTTTTAAAGCAAAGTTCTTATTAGCGACCGGATGGCGAGCGGTACCAGAGAGCGGACCCGCAGGGCGCGGATACTTACCGCCATGGGCAGCGAATGAGCCGAGAACAGGATGACCACATCGTCTCTCTTATCTTCGGGAAACTTCAGCAGCTCGTTCCTGATGTGTTCTGTAAAACACTGAAGGGAACAATCGGACCGTTATTCTGTCGGGTGCCGCGTGGAGCTGCGGGTGGTCGACCCGCCGCCTCAGACTCAGAACCTTCGTATTTTCTCTCATCATCTCATTTTTATGAACTCATGAGAACTACTTACCTCCACCAGCAGGGGGTGTGTGGGCCAGCGGTCGATGACGCTCCAACGCATCTTTGGCCGGTCCCCTCTGTTTCTATAGTAACGGTAGATGGCGTTCAGACTGCTTCCTGTGGAGGAGAAAAGCAGTTAAAGGCTCCAAGCTGCGGTTTAATCGTTGCTCAAAGGAAAAACGAAGATGAGGAGGAGTTTCTAAAGCGATCTTCATCCCTGAAGCAGCGACCTGTGGTGGAGCAGCTGTACTGAGGGTACTGGGTGAACGCCACGGCCCGCTCCACCCCGTCCTTCTCCATCTCCTCGATAGCCTCCTCCGTCAGCGGGTTCACGTACCGGAAGCCGATGTAGAACTTATGAGGAGCTGAGGAAAGACCAGAACCAGAACGGGTCAGAACCGGTTCCTGGCTGACCGGCATCATTCTGAAGCGGATCATCGTCCCAGATCGGAGCAGAACCCACCAGAGCCACAGAGATCTGTTATTGTGAACAGACTCCTCACTCACCAACATTCATTAATATTTTCCCAGCAGCCAGAAAGGCTCGTCTCCTTTTAACTACTTTCCTCGTCTTTCCTTGATTAGTTTCAGATGACCTGCAGTGCTTAATATGGCCACATGGTGGCACTGTTTGTATTGGGAGAGGCTGCTGGTCAGATTAGAAAATAAAAAAAACATTTATCTGCTATAATTTTTTTCTCCTTTGACTAAAGTATTTCCTTTGGTTTGTTTTTCTTTGCTGTACCTGATATTCTAACATTTTAGTTACCATTTTTGTCATCAAATTATCCAAATATATATTTTTTTATTTTATTTTTTCCAGCGTGCTGTGGTGCGAATGGTGTATATCCAATCCAATCCACTTTATTTCTATAGCACATTTAACAACAGAAAAAGTTGGAGGCTTTAGTCCTTGACGCGGCTGACCCGGGTTCGAATCCAGCCTGTGCTCCTTTCCCACATGTCTCTATATATATTATTTTTGTTCCTCCAAAGGTAATAAGGCTTGGTCAATAAAACTCTTGGCTTGAAATGTAGGGATGCAGAATATAATGGGCCCCCTATCGGTATCGGCCTTAAAACTGAATATCGGACATCGGCCCCCCCACCGATATTTAACCCGATATTTGATCAGCTTCTGAGTTTCTAAAGTCTAAAAAAATAAAAATAAAATACTACTTCTTCTTCTTCCTCAAAAACTTCTTTTTTACAGACTTAAAAACTTCTAAAGACGAGGGAAAAAATATTGATCCATTAAAATATCCCAATATCTTCATATGCTGATATATTGCCATTTAAAAACACCATATCAATCTCTTTTACTAATGAAATATTGCTATATGTCATCGTTATGCTACGAAATCCCCCGAAAATTCACCAAATGTTGCCATATTTTTATATGCTGATATATTGACGCGGTATCGATCTATTTTACTAACAAAATCTCACAAGAATTTGCAAAATATCACGAGAGTTTGTAACAGAACGATGAAATTTCACGAGATTTTGAAAGTAAAATAGATCGATACCGCGTTTTTAAAAATCAATTTGATATCAGCATTTGAAAATATATTTGAGTATATTATTTTTCAAAGTGTCAGAAATGGATAATAAAACTGCTATTTTCAATGACTACTTATTTTTGTCCAGCTTTAACATCGGTATCGATATCGGCTATCGGCTACATGAGTTTTAAAATATCGGATATCGGCCAAATCCCAATATCGTGCATCGCTATTGAAAAGTGGTTTTTCAGTATTTAAGTATTAAAAGTTAATCTGGTTGATAAATCCTAGAAAATAAAATTATATTCAATCTCTATAAGGACAAATTTTTTAAAAAAGTCACATCAAACCTTGTTTTTTTAAAGCAGTTTTAGTTTTTTTCTCTTTACCCATTTATACGGCAAGTTAGTGTTTTTGATCCCTTACAAATGGAGCCCTCCCGACCAATTCGATCAGCCCTTGAATGATTCATTACCTTCTGGAAATTAAGTTGGGGAAAAAAAGAATTTGAAACGTTAAAAAGTTAATAAGCCTCGTTAACAATTATATTTAGATTTATAAATTTAAAAATGTCAGTTCCAGTTTCAGCATTAATGCTTCTAAGGTTTTATTTGGACCAAATAATGTGTTTCTTTTGCTCTCAGAGAGTTTTTCATGTTTTTCTTATAGAAACACTTTTGTTATTTTTCTTAATATATTTGGGCAGGTTGGTGTTTCCAGTTATTACATTTATATTCATTTACCATCAAAATATCCTTTTTTTTATGTTACAAAGGTAAAGTATTTCCTGGATTCCAATAAAAATATTGGCTTGAAATTAGGATTTTTAAGGTATTTCACGAGTTCTCTATAAAAGGTTAAACTCTGACTGCCTGGTTCTGCTCTGCAGGACTGGAAACATTCTAGAAGCTTCTGCTGTCGGTTATCTGTGGTTCAGTCGGGCTGAGCTCTCAGGCGCTAACGGTGAGGAGCGGCCCAGGGTGTGAGCAGACACTCCTCCATTATCAGCGTTATCTGCCTGCAGCCTGTGGTGGTGGTGGGGGGGTTCTGACCTGTGTCTGGGCTGGCCTCGTCCAGCAGCTTCACCATGCCCTCCCCCTGCATGGAGGTCCAGCGTTTGATGGGAGAGCCTCCTCCGATCTTACTGTACTGCTCCTGGATCTTCGGGGTTCGCCGCTTGGCGATGAACGGGCCCAGCTTACTGTGGAGCAAAGAAAATGGCCGCCGTTACTCCCGATCACGCCGAAGACCCGGCCTGCAGGCAGAGGAACCTGGGGGGGGGGGGGGGCTCACTTCTGAACGGGGAGCTTCATCAGATCCGTGTCCATGAAGAGCCGCAGCAGGAAGTCGTGAACGTCTTCCAGCTTCTCCGGTCCGCCCATGTTCAGCATCAGGATTCCTGTTTTAGGTTTCCTGCAGAAACAGAAGAAGATGGGCGATTCTGCAGGGATTTGAACCTTCAACCCATCGGCTCCTCCATCCATTCCGGTTTTAGGTTTCTGAGGAGACCAGATGGGTTTGAACTGAAGACAAAAAGGCTCCTCCCTGCAGCAATTTAACTATAAAACCCAGCTTCTTCATGCTGCCTTCATGTGGTCAAAATGATCCTCTTATAAAGTGGAAATGATCGGCTAATTGAGTCCTTTATTTTTGGCAGAGCAGAGAAACACGACGGATTCAAAGATCATCCTGAGCTGCTTTGGCAGGAAAGATAAAACTTCCTGGTTCATCTGCTACAGGAAGAGGAGGAAGCATCAAACGCATCGACTGACTGATAAAATCAAACCATGAAAGTTATAATATTGATAAAGCTTTATGAATACTTCTGTCCCAGCATTGTTTAGACTTTAGACAGAACAGGAGAGAACGATGCAATGCCCTGTTGAAAGGTCAAAGTTGACCTCATCCCTGAAACTCAGGCATCATAGAATCTTCCCAGTGGAAAGAACGACATGAGTGGGAGTTTACGTGCAAGTTTCATGTGGGTCTTTGCCGTTTCCCATGGTTACGACGCCACATGAAAAAAGCTAAAGGTGCGTCTGATACCTGTTCTCCTGAGACTCCGGAGCTGCATTCTGGGCTAAAGCTGCAGCCGTGGATCTCCTCCTCACAGTCAGACCCACGCTGCTCCTGGCAACTGAAACGGAGCAGGAAAACATTAAAAGCTGGGATCTGAACTGAGAAACTCGAAAACAAGCTGATCACAAAGTCAGGATCTGAACCGGTTAGAAGCACCGGAATAAAAACCACATTCAAAGGTTTTAAAACGGCTCAGAAATGAACGATTTTACAACAACATAACTAAATTCTACAATTAAGAACAACCTGACAAACATTAGCTTTATTATTATTATAGAGACAAAACAACCAATCAGATTAATCAATTATTGATATAATCAACCAATATAGTAATTGATTAATCATGAACTGCGTTTAAGATAAAAAACATTTCATCTGTCAATCTCCTCCATCCAGAATATATATATATATATATATATATATATATATATATATATATATATATATATATATATATATATATATACACACACACACACACACACACACACATTTTGAATTTAAGATAAAAAAAACTTTTCCACCTGTCAATAAGCCACTCTGGGTCCCTGAGCAAGACCCTTAACCTCCCCCTGCTGCTCGGGCGCTGCACAATGGCAGCCCACTGCTCCCCGAGGGGGAGGAGTTAAATGCAGAGAGAGAATTTCTCTAATGTGAGATCAATAAAGTTCAGTTATCATTATTATTATCATTATTATATGATCTATAATCCAGAATTCCTCCTGTGGGAAAGTTTTAGTTTCACCTGGTTTAATTTCATTAAAAAAAATCTTCTTGAAGGAACCTTTTGCTTTCCGATTAATTAATTAATCGAAGAAATTACTCGACAGATTAATCAATCAATCAAATTTATTCGTATAGCCCTTTACAATAGCCAAATGGTACCCAAAGTGCTTTACAACAAACCATAAAACAATACATAACACATTAAAACATACAGATACAATTAAAAGTGCTGTAGAGGTGCAGCGCTGCAGGACATTAAAATCCTCCCAGAGGGGCATAGAAAGCAGCACACAGAAAGATGACATCTAAGAGACATTATTATCATAGTCAGAATTAAAAGCTAAATTTAAAAAAGTGGGTTTTAAGCTTTTTAAAAAAGGCTGAGGTCAGTAGTGGTGCGGTAGTTTGTTCCACAGTCTGGGAGCAGCGACGGCAAAAGAACCATCGCCCCACTGTTTGAGTCTTGACCTAGGGACCTCTAGCAGAAGCTGACCCGAGGAGCGTAAAGCTCTGCCACAATGGCGGAAAGTTAAAATCTCAGGCAAGTAAGAGGGGGCCAAGCCATCGATTTGTTAAACAATCCATAGTTCAGCCCTGTAATCAACCTGTCAGTTTTTTTTTTGTTTGCCGTAAAGTTTGAGCAAAAGCATTTTTTATATGAAAATATTTCCTTTATAATATATAGAAATGCGTCTTTTCTATTTATTTGATGAGAAAAAGTGAAAACAAAACGGTTTGAAAAGGTTTTCAGAGCCTAAACTTTAAGGTGGGGAAGATTCTCAGTCATCCAAAAGAGTAAAAAAAAAACAAAACATTTTAAATTGAAAAAGCTTCCTGGATGAAAAGCAAAAAGTCAGAATTTTCACAAGCCAGAATTCGGACTTTTTCCCTTATTAAACTGAAATAATATTTTAAAAAATCTGTTAACTTTTTTTCCCCCAGTGGCCCTAATCCTCTTCCGTAGAATCCAGTGGATTGTTCTTTGTTTTATAAACTTTTTTAGCTCATCTTTAATGACCCTTAAAGCTGGAGTTCACGGTTCGGCCGCCAGGGGGCGCTCGAAGGTTACGCAAGGTAAAAAGTGTAGTTTTGTAACAACGTGAAACATGTTAGCTCTTTACTCAGTTTCCCGCCGTGAGAACACAGTCCCGTGGCGCGTCCACGGAGCAGCTTACTGTTGCTAAATGCGGGAGGACATCTTTATGTAACACAGACATTAAACTCAAACACAGTTAGTCTGTAAACTTCATCAAGGCGGAGGAAATAACCGGAAACAGTTTCTGTCCGAGGAGAGAGCGGCGGCTTTAAACGTCACCGTTGGACTAGTTTAAACACAACAAATGATCTAGAATGAGAGCACAGATTAATTTGGACTCTTTAAAACGTTAAATAACGAGCAGCGGGTTTATTAATGTGTTGCTAACGCTGAAAGAGACGCTTAAACGTTAAAGATAATGTGTTACTCTGAAATCCTTCCGGCAGGAAATGGTTTCACCTCCTGTTAGCTTGATGCTTTCACATGTAACGCCAATGTCAGGGAAAAACAGCAGCTAGCTAAAATAAAACTACAATAATCACAGATATTTCATCATATTAAATCACAGATAGTAAAATATTTCCGAACACAGACTGGCCTTGGTTCTGATCAGACCGGGTTTTTGGTTCCGAACACTCAGAGACTCACAGTGAAAGAAGCGACCGGCGCTGCCTAAAGCGGCCATCCCCGCTTCACGTCCCGTTTCCCTGATTAAAAGCCCCTCGAGTGACTTCACGCCACCACTGTCAGCTCCCACGCGTGTCCACAGCCCACTGGAGCGGTTTATCGCAGGTCAGCGCTGGTTGAAAGCCGGATTCCTTCAGCTGTCCCGGCTGAAGGCACGAACTTCCGGCAAGTTTAACGCCACAACCACCAGACTTCCGGTTAGAGACCTACAAAATAAAAGCGTTTTGTAGCGTAACAATAATTATTTTAGTTTCTGATTTATTTCTTAATTGTGTTAGATTTTTTTATTATAATTGTTATAATCATTATCATAATTTATTATAATTATTATTCATAAAATCTTTATCCGACCGTGAAATGCAAACAAACATGGTGACAAAAAGCACTGATGTGCTGCGTGTATGAAACCAATGCTCGCTATTAAACTCTTGGTTGGGCTTTACATATTCCATTACTTTCATTCACTGTTAAACTAGCATATCTGACACAGTTGCTGCATATCTGTAGTTTAGTTCTGATTTGGCACAGTTTCTACCTCAGTCAGTTTAATAACCTGCTGCTGTCATTTTGCACATCTCTGATGTTGCTGCTATTTTCAAATATCCATTACTGTAAATATGTCCATAGCTGCATATTAGTTATTTATTCTCCAGATGAACAGTTTGATATTGTTAAAACATTTTACAGTATTTTATTGTTTATCTTTTAACTCTTCGCTATTATTTTATTCTAATACATTTTTCTAAGCTCCATATTTGTGCAACCATTTTTTTCCTATAATCTTTTTGCTGCTGTAAAAAACAGAATTTCCCCATTTTGGGACAATAAAGGCATATTCTATTCTACTCTATTCTATTTAGAGCCCAAAAAGGCCATATGTCCAAATCCAGCCAAATAAAATTTTGTTGGAGAAAGGAATTATTATCTATGATGTTCTGCAGCTTTTATCCTTCTGTTGTAGCAACAAACGCTGAAACACATAGAATCTATTAGACTAAACTTGTAATAATAATCATTACAACAATAATAAGAAAAAATAAGGATTAACTCAAACCTGATTTAAAAGGTGGAGTATTTTAACGTAAAATCAGAAGGTCTGCTTCTTGGGGAAACTGTTAGATTTCTGGTGGGACCCTCAGCTCCCCAGCTTTGGTTTTTATCAGTAATGGAGAAGTGTCATGCTTTTAATGTGAATTTCAGTGTTTAGTCATTTCCGGTTAAAATGTTTTTCGGCTTGTTGTAGTTGCGTCAGATGTACGTTTACCACCGTTACTCGAACCACGCCCACCCTGTTGGGCACGCCCATCTGATAGAATTTGATGCAAGAAGGCTTTTAAAAAGTTTTTACAAAGATCAGGATTAAAAGTTTTAATTTCTGTTTTCTTGATGGAATCCCTGCTTTTATTTTGAAACAGAATCTAACAAGATCACATTAAGCTTTTCTTTTTTTAGCTGAAAAATTGGATTTTCTCAAAGACCCAAGAGTACTAAAGTTATATGATACATGTTTATATCATAAACGTTAATCTAGTTTATCTTATTTGTTCTTCCAGTGCTGCTGAAGGAGTTTCTCTAATGTTCAAACAGGTAAAAGTTTGGATTTAACTGAATGTTTCTGTTGTCCTAAAGGGCCTTCGTATCAAAGCCAGTTTCCGCCAGATGAAAATAAAAAATAAATGCCAAAAAGAAAGTCATAATTTCGACTTTCAAAGTCATAGTTATGAGATTCTATTTGGTATTTTTTAACTTTCATGTGGCGGAAACGGGCTTCCATACATTTTTCTTCAGAAGGAAGTTGTTTTTAATGCATTTGCTGGAATTGCCCACATTTCCTTCTTCTTTTAAGTCTCTTCCTATTCAGGTTGAGGCTTAAAGAGAACAAAAATAAACCCAAGAAGGAAGTTCTCTCACGAGAACCTGTTTCTGCTCAGCAGGACTTTCAAGAACCTGTTTCCTTAATCAGCTTTCAGTGCAACAGCAGCATCTAGTGGCCGTTAGCGGAACTGCAGCTGACCGTTTAGCCCAACGGCACAGGAAACTTCAACACTGATGTTATCATTCAGAAAAAACTCATTCTTTCCCTCCCAGAATTTTTTTTTGCTTTTTTCAAACTCAAATATAATATTTAAAGCCTATGATTCATATGCAGAGAAGTCCAGATGGATTATTTTGAGTCTCGCAGAGACGTTTTAATTCTGGTCTGCCTCAGGAAAATGCCTGCCTCAAACACACGGCAAATGTCTTTAGAGCAACTATTTCTGACAAGTTAATGTCTAACAGGAATGTTGAAAAAAAACCAAAAACGCCAATTATTTTACATCAACGTCTTCTGATTGAATAATCTTCAGGAAAGAAGTTTAAAAAGTTTAATTTATTAGGAGAGAACCGTGATCCCAACCAGCCAGGGATGAAAATGACTCCTTCAACCTAACTTTTTCACATCCGTTTCAACAGCTAAATCTGGGCCTGATCACCTCCAGACCTGCAGAATCATGACTTGATCTAAACAGAACCTCCATGACATCATGAAGTAGGCTAACTCTGATTTAACAGTCTATTTCTATAGCACCAATTCACAATTCTCGTGCCTCCCATTCTATTAGTAGAATTTTCAATTCAGTTTATTTCTATAGCGCCAATTCACATCATGTCATCTCAAGGCACTTGACTCATCGACCCTTCAGCAATCCCTCAACCTACGTATGCTTGTTTTTGAAAACGTGCTTCTTCCACCTTAGTGGGTAATTAATAGGAGGACACAGATTGATGGTTTCTGGCTGATGACAGATCTTTAAACAGCCTGACATGATTCTGACCTTTGAACAATTATAAAGTTTTACTGAAGAACAAAATGCTTTGATATTAAATGAAGAGTATAACAGGGATTTTGGGATGTTTGCAGAGACACATAAGGACTCGTACTCTTCGCCTTTCGTTTATCAGGCACCGGGTTTGGGGGGGAATCGGTCTCAGCAGAGACTCCTGGACTCCTCCTCCCCCTCCTCTGGGGACCGAGGTGTGGATTCTGCTCCATTACTGTTGCAAAGAACATTTTTTAATAAATGGGAATAAAAAAAAATGCTGTTTATATTCTTGACTCATTTCTTAGAAGGCTACTTTTCACTTTAACTTAAGCAGAAACACGTTGAAGACTTGCTACTATTAAGAACCCAGCTGCTGTTTTAGCCGCTGTTGTCGCCCCCTGGTGGAAAAACACCCTCAGCACAGAGCTGACCTCCAGGACCTCTTTGGAGATGACGTAGCATAAACCCTTTATGCTAGAGCTTCATGAAACTTGCAGCTTCTAGCCTGGTCTGGATTTATCTCCTTGTTGTTGCAACTGTTTCTGTTCTATCAATCAGCTCATCGTTTTAAACATCTTTAAACCCATTCATTCATCTATAAAGAGTCTTTTGAAAGTAACAGGCTCTTCTAAATGAATCATGAGATAATTTTTCTGGGAAAACAGCATCAATTATTCATCAGATTAATGCCGGATGTTTTTTTCTTTCTGATATGAGAGTTTTAGTCTCAAACAGCTGATCAGCCTCGTTAGATTTTATTAATCATGCAGTGAATTAAATAGACACCTTAGGATTAAATAGACACCTTAGGACACAGCGAGCCGTTATTGAACCCCCCCTGCAGATTAGAAGAGGAAACCACAGTGACAGTGGGAACTTGGTAATCTGCTGGCCATCAGTTTGCAGGAGTTACAGTCACTAAAGAGGCCTCATGAATTCATTATTATTAAAGTTTATTCAGTTGGAAAACTGCAACACATCTTGTTCCCACCAGGCCCAAAAATGGCTGCAGTAGATCACAGCAGCATGCAGCAGGTCACAGCAGGAGAAAGCAGATTGGGGTAGACCACAGCAGACCACTGCAGGTTGCAGAAGGCAGCAGCACAACACTGCAGGTTGCAGAAGGCAGCAGCACAGCACTGCAGGTTGCAGAATACCACTGCAGGTCCCAGCAAACCACTGCAGGTCGCAGGAAGCCGCAGCAAACCACTGCAGGTCGCAGCAAACCACTGCAGGTCCCAGCAAACCACTGCAGGTCGCAGCAAACCACTGCAGGTCCCAGCAAACCACTGCAGGTCGCAGGAAGCCGCAGCAAACCACTGCAGGTCGCAGGAAGCCGCAGCAAACCACTGCAGGTCGCAGCTAACCACTGCAGGTCGCAGCTAACCACTGCAGGTCGCAGGAGGCCGCAGTAAACCACTGCTGATTGCAGCAAACCACTGCAGGTCGCAGGAGGCCGCAGCAAACCACTGCAGGTCCCAGCAAACCACTGCAGGTTGCAGGAGGCCGCAGCAAACCACTGCTGATTGCAGCAAACCACTGCAGGTCGCAGGAGGCCGCAGCAAACCACTGCAGGTCCCAGCAAACCACTGCAGGTCCCAGCAAACCACTGCAGGTCGCAGGAGGCCGCAGCAAACCACTGCAGGTCGCAGCTAACCACTGCAGGTTGCAGGAGGCCGCAGCAAACCACAGCAGATCACAGCAAACCACTGCAGGTCGCAGCTAACCACTGCAGGTCGCAGGAGGCCGCAGCAAACCACTGCTGATTGCAGCAAACCACTGCAGGTCGCAGGAGGCTGCAGCAAACCACTGCAGGTCACAGCTAACCACTGCAGGCCGCAGCAAACCACTGCAGGTCGCAGGAGGCTGCAGCAAACCACTGCAGGTCACAGCTAACCACTGCAGGCCGCAGCAAACCACTGCAGATCGCAGCAAACCACTGCAGATCGCAGCACACCACTGCAGGTTGCATGAGGTCGCAGCAAACCACTGCAGGTCGCATGAGGTCGCAGCAAACCACTGCAGGTCGCAGGAGGCAGCAGCACACCACTGCAGGTCGCAGGAGACAGCAGCACACCACTGCAGGTCGCAACACACCACTGCAAGTCCCAGCAGGTTGGACCATGCATCAGCACACCCATGCAGGTCACAGGAGGCCGCAGCACACCACTACAGGTCGCAGGAGGCCGCAGCACACCACTGCAGGTCGCAGGAGGCCGCAGCACACCACTGCAGGTCGCAGGAGGCCGCAGCACACCACTGCAGGTCGCAGGAGGCAGCAGCACACAACTTCAGGTCGCAGGAGGCCGCAGCACACCACTGCAGGTCGCAGGAGGCAGCAGCAAACCACTGCTGATTGCAGCAAACCACTGCAGGTCGCAGGAGGCCGCAGCAAACCACTGCTGATTGCAGCAAACCACTGCAGGTCCCAGCAAACCACTGCAGGTGGCAGGAGGCCGCAGCAAACCACTGCAGGTCGCAGCTAACCACTGCAGGTCGCAGGAGGCCGCAGCAAACCACTGCAGATCACAGCAAACCACTGCAGGTCGCAGCTAACCACTGCAGGTCGCAGGAGGCCACAGCAAACCACTGCTGATTGCAGCAAACCACTGCAGGTCCCAGCAAACCACTGCAGGTCGCAGGAGGCCGCAGCAAACCACTGCAGGTCGCAGCAAACCACTGCAGGCCGCAGCAAACCACTGCAGATCGCAGCAAGTCACAGGAGGCCGCAGCACACCACTGCAGGTCGCATGAGGTCGCAGCAAACCACTACAAGTCACAGGAGGCCGCAGCACACCACTGCAGGTCGCAGGAGGCCGCAGCACACCACTGCAGGTCGCAGGAGGCAGCAGCACACCACTGCAGGTCGCAACACACCACTGCAAGTCCCAGCAGGTTGGACCATGCATCAGCACACCCATGCAGGTCACAGGAGGCCGCAGCACACCACTACCGGTCGCAGGAGGCCCCAGCACACCACTGCAGGTCGCAGGAGGCCGCAGCACACCACTGCAGGTCGCAGGAGGCCGCAGCACACCACTGCAGGTCGCAGGAGGCAGCAGCACACAACTTCAGGTCGCAGGAGGCCGCAGCACACCACTGCAGGTCGCAGGAGGCAGCAGCAAACCACTGCTGATTGCAGCAAACCACTGCAGGTCGCAGGAGGCCGCAGCAAACCACTGCTGATTGCAGCAAACCACTGCTGATTGCAGCAAACCACTGCAGGTCCCAGCAAACCACTGCAGGTGGCAGGAGGCCGCAGCAAACCACTGCAGGTCGCAGCAAACCACTGCAGGTCGCAGCAAACCACTGCAGGTCGCAGGAGGCCACAGCAAACCACTGCTGATTGCAGCAAACCACTGCAGGTCCCAGCAAACCACTGCAGGTCGCAGGAGGCCGCAGCAAACCACTGCAGGTCGCAGCAAACCACTGCAGGCCGCAGCAAACCACTGCAGATCGCAGCAAACCACTGCAAGTCCCAGCAGGTTGGACCATGCATCAGCACACCCATGCAGGTCGCAGGAGGCAGCAGCACACCACTGCAGGTCGCAGGAGGCCGCAGCACACCACTGCAGGTCGCAGGAGGCCGCAGCACACCACTGCAGGTCCCAGCAAACCACTGCAGGTCGCAGGAGGCCGCAGCAAACCACTGCAGGTCCCAGCAAACCACTGCAGGTCGCATGAGGTCGCAGCAAACCACTGCAAGTCACAGGAGGCCGCAGCACACCACAGCAGGTCCCAGGAGGCAGCAGCACACCACTGCAGGTCGCAGCAGCACACCACTGCAGGTCGCAGGAGGCAGCAGCACACCACTGCAGGTCGCAGCTAACAACTGCAGGTCACAGCTAACCACTGCAGGTCGTAGGAGGCCGCAGCAAACCACTGCAGGTCCCAGCAAACCACTGCAGGTCGCATGAGGTCGCAGCAAACCACTGCAAGTCACAGGAGGCCGCAGCACACCACAGCAGGTCCCAGGAGGCAGCAGCACACCACTGCAGGTCGCAGCAGCACACCACTGCAGGTCGCAGGAGGCAGCAGCACACCACTGCAGGTCGCAGGAGGCAGCAGCACACCACTGCAGGTCGCAGGAGGCAGCAGCACACCACTGCAGGTCGCAGCAGCACACCACTACAGGTCGCAGGAGGCCGCAGCACACCACTACAGGTCGTAGGAGGCCGCAGCAAACCACTGCAGGTCGCAGCTAACCGCTGCAGGCCGCAGCAAACCACTGCAGATCGCAGCAAACCACTGCAGGTCGCAGCTAACCACTGCAGGTCGCAGCAAACCACAACAAGTCACAGGAGGCCGCAGCACACCACTAGAGGTCGCAGGAGGCAGCAGCACACCACTGCAGGTCGCAGGAGGCAGCAGCACACCACTGCAGGTCGTGACACACCACTGCAAGTCCCAGCAGGTTGGACCATGCATCAGCACACCCATGCAGGTCACAGGAGGCCGCAGCAAACCACTGCAGATCGCAGCAAACCACTGCAGATCGCAGCACACCACTACAGGTCGCAGGAGGCCGCAGCACACCACTGCAGGTCGCAGGAGGCCGCAGCACACCACTACAGGTCGCAGGAGGCAGCAGCACACCACTGCAGGTCGCAGGAGGCAGCAGCACACCAACCACAACAGGTCGCAGGAGGCCGCAGCACACCACTGCAGGTCGCAGGAGGCAGCAGCACACCACTGCAGGTCGCAGGAGGCAGCAGCACACCACTGAAGGTCGCAGGAGGCCGCAGCACACCACCGCAGGTCGCAGGAGGCCGCAGCACACCACCGCAGGTCGCAGGAGGCAGCAGCACACCACTGCAGGTCGCAGGAGGCAGCAGCACACCACTGCAGGTCGCAGGAGGCAGCAGCACACCACTGCAGGTCGCAGGAGGCAGCAGCAAACCACTGCAGGTCGCAGCTAACCACTGCAGGCCGCAGCAAACCACTGCAGATCGCAGCAAACCACTGCAGATCGCAGCAAGTCACTGCAGATCGCAGCAAGTCACAGGAGGCCGCAGCACACCACTGCAGGTCGCATGAGGTCGCAGCACACCACTACAGGTCGCAGGAGGCCGCAGCACACCACTGCAGGTCGCATGAGGTCGCAGCACACCACTGCAGGTCGCAGGAGGCAGCAGCACACCACTACAGGTCGCAGGAGGCCGCAGCACACCACTGCAGGTCGCAGGAGGCAGCAGCACACCACTGCAGGTCGCATGAGGTCGCAGCACACCACTGCAGGTTGCAGGAGGCAGCAGCACACCACTGCAGGTCGCAGGAGGCAGCAGCACACCATTGCAGGTTGCAGTAGACCAACTGGGTTTGCTAACTTGAGTCGTTTATCTTTCTGTCTGACATCTGTTTCTGCGTGGAAAGGGGTCTGCTGCCGTCTTTCTGCAATAAGTCACCAGTTGCATAGCTTTGTATCCATCTGGGCAGATCTGAACTCAGTGAGTTTAATAAACATCAAATCAAACCACAGTGACATGTCGTCGTCACTGGAGGTCACGCCGGGGTGCTGCAGGAAACGACACGCTCATCTTGTTTGTATTGTTTCTTTAGACGCTGCAGGTACGTCATCAAAAACATCATCTTTTATTCAAAAAATTTGAGGTAAAATTGAAACAATTACCATCAATTCAACATCTTTCTGAGCAGCGCAGGTTTGGTTGCTGCCTTTTTAAAGGACACTTTTATTTCAGGCATAAAACCTGAAACTTAGAAATAGAACGATCTGAATCTGAGACGCAGAATGGATTTTGATCTTCCTGTTTTTTGTTGTTGGCGGTTTTATAGAAACTGTTTGCAGTTTATTTGAGCAGTCAGTCCATCCGAGTCCCAGTCTTTATGAAAATATCTCTAATTACTGAAAACGAGCGGCTGGGTCGGTCCCCCCAGCACAGCAAGCGCGGCCCGTCTGAGCGTCGCTGAGGCAGATGTGTTGGTTCTGGACTGGTTGCAGACCATCAGTCGTCGATGAACGTCAGGCGGCCCGGTCCCTCGTTCCTCATCCAGCGGCGGTACCTCTTCATCTTCGGGTCGGTCGCCAGTTTTGCCTTCATCTCTTCTTCTCTCTCCTTCCTGTAAACCTGAAAGACGAACCAGGAGAGTTTCAGCTGAGTGAGTGAAAGCAGGACAGAGCTAGACTTTCTAGAAGCGCCACAGAAACTGACTGAAAAACCTTGGGACTGTTCTGGGCTGCAGAACCACATCTTCTGAGTTATTTGACTTTTAAAGGTTTTTAAACGATCAAAATAATTATAAATCCTACTTACAAATGAGAAAAACATATTTCTTTTTGGAAAGACATCCATCTTACAGAGTTTAGGGCCCTGTTGCCGATTTATCCAGCGTCTGCCCGAATTCCCAGAGTCTCCTAAAACTCTGCCAAACGCAGAACTTTCTATGTATTTTTTCTATTCTGGGCGTATACATAGAGCATTCATAACGAGTCCAAAACTTATGTTGAACGACAGCCTAACTGATGCATAAGGCACGTCAGCGTAATGAGAAACCAGTTAAAGCTGCTCCCCTCAGGAGCAGCGATGTTTATGACCCATGTGGTCATAATAATGTTGTTCTTGCTGCAGTTGTTAATGAATAAAGATTCTCATTAGTGAGCTGACCTCTACCAGCGCTCAAGGTCAGGCCTCTGCTTCCTCTCTTTCTGCCTAATCTTCCTCCTTCTAAGAAGTGAGATGTCAGCTTTGACATTAGCTGCATCTTACAGACACTTCAACAAACACTTGCATGAAATAAGACTGATTACTTTCCCCTCGTCCAATAATGATGTTCTGATACCGTCTAGCATCTCTGCACAATCACAGAGGAATACAATAACAAGCTTTAGATATTAATTACTAAAAAACGGAATTATGTATAATCAGAACAAAAGATGAGTTCATGTTGAAAACAACAGAAACTCCATTAGAAACCAGCTCTGCCTATAGTCTGTATCCAGGGGTGGATTTCTATCTCCTGAAAGAAGGAGTGAACTGAGCCTGGTTCTGCTGGAGGTTTCTTCCTGTTCAAAGGGAGTTTTTCCTCTCCACTGTCGCTAGAAGCATGCTTAGTGTGAGGGATTGCTGAAGAGTCAATGAGTCGATGCAATCAGCTGGTTTTCTTTGAATCAATCTGACTGGATGATCTGGTGAACTGGAAAGTGACCTGAGATGACATGAAACTGAATAGAATTAATTAGTTCTAGAGTCTAATGGACTCTTTGTCAGTAATTATTTTTAAAAGAACATTTTCTGCTAAGAACATTTTAAGCAATAAGGTCAGTAAGGAGTCAGAACCAGAAGGAGCGTCTTCACCTCGAAGTTCTCTTTGATCCAGAGCCGTTTCTCCAGGAACGTCTGTTTGGCGTTTTCCTCCAGCCCGTCAAACTGAGCCTCCGACATCTTCATGTTCTTCCTGATGAATTCACAGCACAGAGTCAGAAGTGGACAGCACCAAGCGGCCCCCGCCGGCCCTGGCCCCCCACTGACCTGATGAGGTAGAGCTTCTCCTCCTCTCCGTACTCCTCCCTGCAGACGGTGAAGCGGTACACCCAGCTGACGTACCACGCCACGTAGCGGCTCAGGTAGTACGGAAACAGCACCATCTGGCACAGCAGGATGTCCGTCAGCCTCGGCTTCTGGTAGCCGCCCTTGATGTCGATCTTGTTCTTGATGATGTCGCGGATCACCTCCTCCTCCTGCTCCCGGATCTCCTCCTTGGAGCGCCGGTTCTTGCCCTTCTCCTTGGTGCGGCTGAGGAGGCCCTGCTGTTTGGCGATCTCTGTAGCCTGGATGCGGTACTTGGGGACGGTTACCAGGTAGTTGATGGCCTTGTTGTAGCTGCTGCACCAGCTGACGTACTAGAGAACAAACAGAACGTATCGGTTCAGTTTTCTGAAAAGCTGCTGGTTCTACCTTAGAAGATCCTGCGGTAAACTGTTAAAGTTCTGACCCACAGTTCTCCAGGCTTGACCGATTCCCTGGAGGTTTTTTCCCCCCTTTTAGTTCAGAACCAGACTAATCTTGTTCATCCATGTGGATAAAAAGCTCCTCCCAGCAGCCTGACAGTAAAGGAGCGTTCCCATCCAACCGAATCGAGTCATTTCCATGTCATCTCTGTGTAGAAGCACGTTCAGGAGCGACTAAGGTCTGGTTATTACTCGACACATTAAAGTCGTAGGAAAGCGGCTGTTCCAATCGTTGCATTTCCGAATTCTCCCGAGTGGTGCCCGACTTTACACGAGTGAATAAAGTGAATGTGATTGGTCGATTATCAAGGGGGCGGGATTGTTGTGGCGGAAGGTTCTCAAGCAAGTTTGGTTGTGACCGGTTTGTTGGAAGCATCTTCCTAACCAGTTAGCAACTTAGTGCTAGCAGGTTCCCAATGGGAAATTCCATTGGGACCAAGTAGCACTAAATTGGTGACTTAGAAACGACGCTGTCAAGGAACGCTATGGACAGCGGAAACATGCAAGAGGAGGAGAGTTTAGTGTCGGAGGTCGTGGATGAGTCTCCTCCGTCATCCATTTTTTATTTAGAGGAGGAAAGCGGGGACGAAGATGTTGTGGAAGAGGACGCCAGGGCGGCAGAAGCTTGGTTTGGTGTAGAAGGCTTCCAGCCGTACATGTTTGAGCCCTTGCCTCGCAACGCTGCCAGTTCTGTTAGCTCTACGCCTGCCGAAGACACAGACGTCCATCCCCGTGAACACTGGGACGCAACTCAATGGGAAAGGAAAGGATTCTGATTCCAACCGTTGCGTATATTAGCTGCAACATATGAATCAAGATGCTATGACCGAAAACATTTGATTGACAGATGACCGTTGATATTTGATTGGATGAATTTAGGTGTTCAGGCTGACGTAGAACTAACTGGCCTGCAGAAGATAACGAAAAAACACAGATTTTAAGACAGGATTTTTTTTTTTAAAGATAGAAATTTTCTAAATTTTGGAACGGTATGGTCTGATAAAGAGAACATTTATATACATGTTTAGACCAGAATGATTTGACATTTAAATATGACTTTCCTACGCCTCTAATCTGTGACAAACTACGCCGCCGCGGTTCATCACCACACAAAGTTCAGCATCAATGAATCTTTGAAACTTCACCCTGTATCTCCATCCAGAAAGAGATGCAAACATTTCACACCAAAATAAATCATTTTCTTATGAGCAGAAGAAAGAGAAATCAATCCACTGGACTTTGTTTCCAAGTTTGAAGACGTTTCTCTTCCATCCAGGAAGATTTTTAAATTTAAATGTCAGAAATAGTGCTGAGTTCCAGGTTTTATAGAGTGGACCAAAAACACTTGGTTTTGGCTTAGAAACATGCAAATTGGGTCCCCCCCTTTGGAATGGGGGTCGTTTGGGTTCTTCGTTAGCCTGCAATGCCCCATACCTGTCTATGTCTCTGAAATGGGGTCGTTAAACGATTTGTTGACCTGGCTGAAACAGGCGAGGTGTTTTGTTCCCCTCTATGGGGGTGGGGGGTTGGACCCTCTATCCTCCCGTAGTGGTGAGCTACGGTTTCAGACGGTCATTGAAGCTCACCTTTCTAGCTGCGGTTCTTTAAAAATGGCAGATGATCGGAAGAGAAAAAAAGTGTCTACGAATCGTTTGAGAAGAAAAGAAAGGCATCAGAAGAGGCAGATATATCCCAGAATGCTTTGCGCTGAGAGCTCTCCTTGCAAAGCATTATGGGATTTGCTGTCACAGCGGCCCACTGTCGCCTTAAGGACTGGTTATCCTCCCCCAGTATAAACCATCCTAAAATCTGTCGCCAACCTACAGTGGCGACCAATAACGGGCGTTTTGTTTAAAAAAAAAAGAAGTAGAAAAGCTTTAATTAGAGCTGTTAAAGGGAGCAAGTGGAGACAAACTGGGCAGAACGTGACCCAGTCGACCATAGAAGCTTTAAACCCAGCGGCCTAAACTTGGCTTTAACTCGCGGGTTTGGGTTATCCCACCGATAATGATGGAATTAGGAGATTATTCTGAACCAAAGCATCTTTCTCTAACCTTCACCTCAGGGTTCATGAACTCAACTCGCCCTGTTGGTGCATTCACAGACTGAAATAAAGGGTAGGAGTTTTCTGTTTTCATGAAAATGATCAGCAGGATGGAAATGAAAAAAAAATCTGTTTTTTAGAACCTGCGGGTTTCCGTCCTCGCAGAGGGTCAGGGTCGTCTACAAGAACTGGACAGGAAGCCGATGTCAAGAGAAACCTTCAGCATCTAGACCAGAGGAAATCTGAAGCTCTGCTGAGTGAACCGAAACTCAATGCTGAGATCTAGGGAAGCACCATATTGGGATTTTGGCCGCTATCCGATATTTTAAAAGTCATGTAGCCGATAACCGATATCGATACAGATGTTAAAGCTGGACAAAAATAATTAGTCATTGAAAATAGCAGTTTTGTTATCCATTTCTGACACTTTGAAAAATAATAATAAGCATAAGCAAATAATAATAAATTATATTAATAATATTTTAATGTATCAATATTTTTCCCTCGTCTTTAGAAGTTTTTAAGTCTGTAAAAAAGAAGTTTTTGAGGAAGAAGAAGAAGTAGTATTTATTATTTTGTTTTTTAGACATTAGAAACTCAGAAGCTGATCAAATATCGGGTTAAATATCGGTGGGGGGGCCGATGTCCGATATTCAGTTTTAAGGCCGATACCGATAGGGGGCCCATTATATCGTGCATCCCTACTGAGATCCTAACCTGGATGGCAGAGATGGCGCAGATGGTGACGAGGATGACGATCCTGACGTCCACTTTGGGGGCGAGCCGTCTGCGGTAGTAGGCGTAGTAGTGCTGGTAGTACTCCTCAGGATGGTCCAGCATGTAGTCGTAGTCACGCCGCGTTTCCTCATCCTGTGGAGACGCCAAACAGAGATGATGTAAACAAGGAGGCAATGAAAAGGAAGACATTTTGTGTTTAATTTTAAAGGAAAAAGTCGCTCATATTCAGAATTCAAACTTCTGAAAGTTCTTTTAATCTGAAATGATTCCATCCTGTTCAATAAATGATCAGTGTTTTTAATTCAGAGTAATTTTCATGTGAATGTGCTTTACTGGAGGCATCCATGTTTGTCAAAGAACACTACCGCCACCTACTGGTTAGTGACATTGTCACGGTGCGGTATCGGCTGTTGATCAAGTCCCAGTGCTGTATCTGGTGTTTGTCACAACGCGCTATTATCCAAGTCATCTTGAAAACATTCTTCTTCCAAATGTTGGCTACATATTACGGGTTTTTTCTCTGGCCAGAAGTTCGATGGCAAATCCTCCCTCTTCAAGTCGGCGATCCAACGACCAACCCGTCCGTGGAGGATCAGGAATCAGAAAGGTGGAATAACTCTTTTTTCCACTTTTACCCGATGTATTCCAGCATCCAGCTGCCATGCACGTGGGCATTGTCAGTTTCACTATAGCTCTGGTGAATTTCAATGGTGAAGTCCTCTGGAAATCTTCAATAATTGTTGTTGATTGCAGATGTGTCTAGTAGTTCCCATTGATTTAGCTTGTAAAGCGGGGAGAATGGCGCTAGGCTTACCGCACCGTGACGTCACTGCTGGAAGATGGCAGGAGGGAGGGGCTACTATATTTGGGCAAAAATGGCCGCTCCCAGACTCAGTGATCGCAACGATTAACACTAAATTCATTAAATCACCACGATCGTATTATTTTTAGGTATAAATTATTCCACGCTGACCAGACTTTTCCTGAAAGATAAGGTCATGGAAGGAGAGAAAGAGACTCTCCTCTCTGAAACACAGCACACCTCCACACCAGCCCTAAAGCATGGTGGTGGAGGCATCATGAGGTCACCTTCCTGTTTAGTACAAGTAAATGTGAGGCACTGGTCTGATAGTTAAACATAGGGCTGAGATGGAAAAATCAGAGCTTTTCCAGTGGTCTAATCAAAGCCCAGAGCTTAGGCTGAGGAAGGGTCAGCAAGGCCGAAAACTTTCCTTTTTGATAAAGCTTCTAGTTAGAGTGGCTCAGGTTATCCTGATCTATCTCTATAGTTCTGCTGCTATAGGCTTAGACTGCTGGAGGACATAGGGACCCCTTTTTCATCATTCTGCTTCATTCTATCTCTATTCTCCCACTCTGCAGAATCTGTTAGTTCAATCTCTAACGTTCTGCTCTCTCAGCTTTTTCTCATAGTAGCTTCATCTTTTCTCATTTTAGCTTCATCTTTTTGTCATAGTAGCTTCATCTTTTTGTCATAGTAGCTTCAGCTGGAGTCTATCTCCAGCTGTCTATGGGTGACAGGCTTGGTCCACCCTGGACAGGTCTTCAGTCCATCGCAGGGCAACACAGAGACAAACAGCCATTCACTCACACCTAAGGAGAATTTAGAGAAGCCAATTAAGCTAACAGTCATGTTTTTGGACTGTGGGAGGAAGCCAGAGTACCCGGAGAGAACCCATGCATACTCAGGGAGAACATGCAAACTCCATGCAGAAAGACCTTCTTGCTGCAACACAGCAGAGCATCTATTGTGAGATCAATAAAGTTCTGTTTATGATTTTTATCAAAGCAACATTCAGGTTATTGAATGTTGCTTCGATAACCTGAAGCAACATTCATCCTACAGACAGACAGACCACCACTGCTGGTTCTGGACCAGGCAGGGTTCGGTTCCGGACC
The DNA here is from genome assembly GCA_030533445.1 of Cyprinodon diabolis. Lineage (NCBI taxonomy): Eukaryota > Metazoa > Chordata > Actinopteri > Cyprinodontiformes > Cyprinodontidae > Cyprinodon > Cyprinodon diabolis. Next base: position 41,894,392 of record CM060069.1, on the reverse strand, counting down.
TTTAACGTCTCATAAGCCGTTGCGATCAGCAGGAACTTCGTGTGAGCGCTCTCCTCATCTCCAGGATCTTCGGGTCGGTATCGGTCCGGGTGGTACCGGCGGGCCAGCTGTCTGTAAGCCCGGGCGATCTCCGCCTTAGAGGCCTCCCTGCTGACTCCCAGCACATCGTAGCAGACCTCCGTCCCGCAGTAAAGCCCCTCCAGCAGCGCCGTGGCGGCGGGCAGCGAGGACGCGGACAGCAGGAGCACCGCGAGCCGCCAGAGGCAGCTCCAGCCGCCGCCGCCGCGGCTCCGCTCCCTGAACACATCCATTCCTGCCCGCTGCTGCTGCTGCTGCTGCTCCGACACGGAGCTCCAGGGGCCGTCGCACACTGCTTACGTCACATCCCTGCCGAAACAGGAAGTGTACGCCGAAAATATTAATTAATTCTTATTCTTATTGCTATTATTATTATTATAATTATGTATTTATGTTATTCTCCTCCTGGATTCTTATTGTTTTACTTTAATTTTTGTATTTGTATATGTATGTTTAGTAACTTGTAACTAGTAACTTTAGTAACTAGTAACTTGTAAAATACAAAAGATTGTTTACATTGACAAGTGCTTTGTATTGATAAAGTTTTCAGAACAAAAAAAAAACAACAAAAAACTTCCTTGTTTATAATATGCTGATGAAGATTCCCAGTCATCCAGGTCATAGTCATTCCGTAAAAAATTCAAAAAATATCCACTGGACTTGGTTTCCAAGATTTGTTTATAATCCTCTGAGTTTATAAATATACCACTCTGTCTAATTGGTTCGGTCTGGTCCAGTAGAACTGTCTGATACCAACGCTGCAGTTTAAAGCAAACACAATGCAGCGGGTTAGACACTGCTTTAAATAGACGATCTCAGATTTCACTGGTAAATTACTTTACATTCTGTTCTTTTGCACCACCTGCTGGCCAAACTAATAACAGCTGAGACTGAATTTAAATCAAAAAATGATGCAGATTTCCCTTAGAATCTTAGAAACTGACGTAAACATTTCCTCTTTTATTAACTAAATAAATTAAATATCAATATTAATTAAATATCAAGGAAGCTCCATCCATCCATCCCTCCCTCCCTCCGTCCGTCCGTCCGTCCATCCATCATCCCTCCCTCCCTCCATCCATCCATCCATCATCCATCCCTCCCTCCGTCTGTCCGTCCGTCCATCCCTCCCTCCATCCATCCATCATCCATCCCTCCGTCCGTCCATCCCTCCATCCCTCCCTCCTTCCCTCCCTCCCTCCGTCCGTCCGTCCGTCCGTCCATCCATCCATCATCCATCCCTCCCTCCGTCTGTCCGTCCGTCCATCCCTCCCTCCATCCATCCATCATCCATCCCTCCGTCCGTCCATCCCTCCATCCATTCATACATCCCTCCCTCCCTCCCTCCCTCCGTCTGTCCGTCCATCCGTCTGTCTATCCGTCCATCCCTCCATCCATCCATCCATCCATCCTCCCTCCATCCATCCATCCCTCCCTCCCTCCATCAATCCATCATCCCTCCCTCCATCCATCAATCCATTATCCCTCCCTCCCTCCATCCATCCATTATCCCTCCCTCCCTCCATCCATCATCCCTCCCTCCATCCATCCATCCATCCCTCCCTCCCTCTATCCATCATCCCTCCCTCCTTCCATCCATCCATCCCTCCCTCCGTCTGTCCGTCCATCCGTCTGTCTATCCGTCCATCCCTCCATCCATCCATCCCTCCCTCCCTCTATCCATCATCCCTCCCTCCTTCCATCCATCCATCCATCCATCCATCCATCCATCCATCCATCCATCAATCCATCATCCCTCCCTCCCTCCATCCATCAATCCATCATCCCTCCCTCCCTCCATCCATCCATCATCCATCTACGGTGGCTGGGAAGTGCAAATCAACAATACAAAATCTGAAACACTTTTACAAATCATAAAACAAATTTACATTTCAGAAAACAAAATTACAACAAACGAAACACTTTTACACATCATAAAACAAATTTACATTTCAGAAAACACTTTTACAACTGACAAAATCTGACGGAAAGGGAGGGACTGTCTTCGAAGCTTACCCGGAAGTGATAACCGGAGAGTTCATGCAGGATGGGAGCTAATCGAGCTGCGTTTTGCCCGTTCTGCGGCACTCATATGAGCAGTTTAACGCGGTTTTGTTTTTCCTGTGGTCGGTCCTTGGAGTTTTTAAATGGTACAGAACAGACGGTAGAACCAGATATGCTGCAGCTGTGCATATATTATTTTGATGAGTGTCACTCGTACGTTGTAATCGTAGACATGATGTCATGTTTACATGGTGTACACATCAGCTTCAGGTCTCTGAAAAGCAAACTGAATGATGCCGGTGTTATGCCCAAAAGTGCATGTCTGCCGAAATATGCATCCCCAGTCGCGGGAGCGCGCCTCGCTCTGTTGAACTGCATATCGAGGAGGAAAACGGATTAAAATATGTTCAATGGAGCTTAGGTTCTTATATTAATGATATAAAAACGTTTAAAAATACCTCTCGTGGGAAAAAAAGTTGTGGTTATTTGGCAGATTAATTTACAAAAGTACGGATTTTTTGAACAACATTAAATCCAAAGATTTTGACCATGGTACGGCTGATTTATTTGTTGTGGTCTCTTGCTATTTACACACAACACTAAACCGTGATAGCCGACGTGAGTTTTGAGTTTGCAAAGCTTTCTCTTAAGTGGAAAATCAAACGCGCATCTACACAGCACAGCGTTCACAGACCAGTGAGATGCGTTCGCTGCGCGTCAGAAAGCTATGGTGCATTCAGGAGCATTGGAACATTTTAAACTTACAAGAATGAGGCATAAAACAGAACTGTATTTTTACTGAACTGTATTGTATTTTTTATTTGTTTGTTTATGCACATCTGCTAGCTTTTTATTCTAAAAAATTTATAATATTACAGCAGCAATTTATCAAAGTTTTTCAAAATCCTGTTTAAAAGCTCCAAATGGGGCTTCAGATCATATGAAGCAACAATTGCACTGTCATTGTTTTACAGGGCAGAATTTGCATTTGCTGATCCTTGTATTTAATTACTGATGAATATACAGGAATACAGACGTACAAGTGTCAACTCCTCTGAGATAGCAGGGGATGCATTTTTTGGCAGGTCCTTGCCAAAAATTGCATCCCCTGCTTTTTTCCAGAAATATACAGTTGTAGCTGATGTTTCAATTTCTACATGCTTCCACATGTGTGCTGAGCTACCAGTGTGGATTTCATGTGTGTGGGACAATCTTTAAGTTAAAAACAAGGGGGATGCATTTTGTGGCAGGTCCTTGCCAAAAACTGCATCCCCTGCTATCTCAGAGGAGTTGACACTTGTACGTCTGTATTCCTGTATATTCATCAGTAATTAAATACAAGGATCAGCAAATGCAAATTCTGCCCTGTAAAACAATGACAGTGCAATTGTTGCTTCATATGATCTGAAGCCCCATTTGGAGCTTTTAAACAGGATTTTGAAAAACTTTGATAAATTGCTGCTGTAATATTATAGATTTTTTAGAATAAAAAGCTAGCAGATGTGCATAAACAAACAAATAAAAAATACAATACAGTTCAGTAAAAATACAGTTCTGTTTTATGCCTCATTCTTGTAAGTTTAAAATGTTCCAATGCTCCTGAATGCACCATAGCTTTCTGACGCGCAGCGAACGCATCTCACTGGTCTGTGAACGCAGTGCTGTGTAGATGCGCGTTTGATTTCCACTTAAGAGAAAGCTTTGCAAACTCAAACCTCACGTCGGCTATCACGGTTTAGTGTTGTGTGTAAATAGCAAGAGACCACAACAAATAAATCAGCCGTACCATGGTCAAAATCTTTGGATTTAATGTTGTTCAAAAAATCCGTACTTTTGTAAATTAATCTGCCAAATAAGCACAACTTTTTCCCCACGAGAGGTATTTTTAAACGTTTTTATATCATTAATATAAGAACCTAAGCTCCATTGAACATATTTTAATCCGTTTTCCTCGTCGATATGCAGTTCCAACAGAGCGAGGCGCGCTCCCGCGACTGGGGATGCATATTTCGGCAGGCATGCACTTTTGGGCATAACACCTGTGTCGTGCCAAGGTTGTTATCCCTGCGAAAATTTGTATCCCCTCGTCGGGAGCGCGCATGGAGTAGGAAGAACAACCCGAGTTAACTCCGCCTCAATTCCAACGTGCAGAACTTGAAATTTGAAAGGTTTTACGTGTATGAAAGTTGAGCTTTACTGTTTTATTCTTTACTTCACATGTTATAGCAGAATATCGCCAGTGATACTGATTTAAAATTAATAAAACACAAACGTTTGCTTGAAAGATGGTCGCTGACAGCAGTGTCTACTCCTTCCTCTGAAAGCAAACAGATCCTTGTTCTTTTCCACACGTTCCTTAAAAAAATCTCTCATTGTTTCACAGTGTCCAAATGTTCTCATGCCATTGAAAACTGTTGTAAACCATATACTTGTAATAAAAATGAAATAGAAAATGGAGTGCACGTGTAATCATTAAAGACTATATGCAAACGGAAATAATTTTTTCCTGGTTGAAATTTAGTACTTTAATCTATATTTTTGTTTAATGTTAACTTACAATTTATCTATGTTGTACTATCCTTAATAAACAGTTTGTGTTCTAACATCAGCCGTTTTATTTCATCCCATATTGCCAGAATTGAAATAAAACCCGCTGTAATCTGTTCCCCCTGTCTATAACAGACAAAAAAGGTGACAATTGATGACAATTCATTCCTGAAACTTTAGAGGTGATGGACTTTTATTTCTTAAAGTTATAAGGGGGGAACAAATTATAGCAGGCCACCTGCTATAATCTGTTCCCCCTGTCTAAATCAGGCAAAAAAGGCCCCAGCTTTTCCATTTTTTGCTTATAAGCATCTTTTATAATGACAACAAACTCCTGAAACTTTGGAGGTGATGGACCTTTATTTCTTAAAGTCATAAGGGGGGAACAAATTATAGCAGGCCAGGGTGGAAACTGGCTGATAGCTGGGAACACACATTACAATTTCTGGTTAATCCCCTTCTAATGTAAAATATGAAATATTACTGGATAAGGACATTTCTAGTATAATATATCACACATCTCAATTTTAGAGAAATTGGAAACAGTTGCTCTTTATTTCCCAAAGATCGGGGAGGAGGAGAGGCGAGAATGAATGTTTCAGTTGACTGAAATAATCTGTTCCCCTCCATAACATGGGAAGAAGTAAATGTACCTGCAGGTCTTTAACTGTGCTTATTCCTCTCACCATCAACAACAAATCCTGTGGATTTGGTCATATTTACTATTTATTTGCAAAAATCAAAGGGGGGACCGGATTATTTCAGTATTTTACATTAGAAGGGGACTAACCAGAAATTCTAATGTGTGATCCCTGCTATCAGCCAGTTTCCATCCTCTTATATCAGCAATGAAAAATAGAAAATACACTACGTGTTGGAAATCTGTTTGGTGACTGCCGTTTTTTTTCTGTCAGGCTGAAGGGACAAAAGTTGGAGAAATGCCGATTCTCTTGGCGTTTAAAAAAAACAACACAAAACAGCTTAAGAAGACCTGGTTAATGTATTTATTTTACACATTTGTAAAAAGAGTAAACGATTAAACTGTATGTTACAAAGTTGACATGATTATATGAGCTGTTTTCACTGAAAAATGATCAGGAGCGCCTTGAACATGGTCAGATCCGCCTCTCTGGCTGCAATGCGCGCTCCCGACACAGGGGGAACAGATTTTCACAGGGAAACAGAATCTCGCACAAGACCGGCATCATTCAGTTTGCTTTTCAGAGACCTGAAGCTGATGTGTACACCATGTAAACATGACATCATGTCTACGATTACAACGTACGAGTGACACTCATCAAAATAATATATGCACAGCTGCAGCATATCTGGTTCTACCGTCTGTTCTGTACCATTTAAAAACTCCAAGGACCGACCACAGGAAAAACAAAACCGCGTTAAACTGCTCATATGAGTGCCGCAGAACGGGCAAAACGCAACTCGATTAGCTCCCATCCTGCATGAACTCTCCGGTTATCACTTCCGGGTAAGCTTCGAAGACAGTCCCTCCCTTTCCGTCAGATTTTGTCCGTTGTAAAAGTGTTTTCTGAAATGTAAATTTGTTTTATGATTTGTAAAAGTGTTTCGTTTGTTGTAATTTTGTTTTCTGAAATGTAAATTTGTTTTATGATGTGTAAAAGTGTTTCGTTTGTTGTAATTTTGTTTTCTGAAATGTAAATTTGTTTTATGATTTGTAAAAGTGTTTCGTTTGTTGTAATTTTGTTTTCTGAAATGTAAATTTGTTTTATGATTTGTAAAAGTGTTTCGTTTGTTGTAAATTTGTTTTCTCAAATGTAGAGTTGTTTCAAAATTTGTAAGTGTTTCAGATTTTGTATTGTTGATTTGCACTTCCCAGCCACCGTATCCATCGATCCATCCCTCCCTCCCTCCCTCCATCCATCATCCGTCCATCCGTCCGTCGATTTTGCATTTGATTTAGCAATTCTCTGATTTCTTTTTTTCCCATTTATATTTTTTATTGGGTTAGCAGGGTACAATACAGTCATTAACATGAGAATACGTTTAACTTATCCCCCCACTGCCCTACATTCCCAGGAATACAGTGAGAGATATTAACAATAAGCAAACGTGATTCTCTCCCTCATAACGAGAAAACAGGAGGGGAGAACAGTTACCAACAAGCAAATGACAAAAACAAACAAAAAAAAACAAAAAAAAAGAAGGGGGGGGGGGGTGGTGGTGGTAATAAACAGAGTTTAGAGTAGGGATCTAAAATGCTTAGAAAACCAAATCAAAGATATAACTATATCGTCTATTGCATGTTGTGCTTAAGGATCGACCACCAAATCCCTAACCCAACCACCGGACTCTCTTAATATCCTGGCTGGAATTCTCTGATTTCTAGTAGCTTCCATACCAATAGCTCCAAGTTGAAACAAATGTGCCAGAATTTTTCAGCCTTCATAAAGAGCTTAATCCCTGCAGTTAATGTTATTCAACAGTCATGAAAATAGATTTTAGAGCAAGTTAGTGCCCTGTAGTTCCAAAGTCAATATTTTATTACATAGATGCCTGTAGTTTACTTGGACAGCTCCTATTGTCGCTGTGTACGTACCTCTGTTTCTGTCCCACAGACGACATTGCAGATTAGAATATTGCGAATAGAATATTTTCAATTTAAACACAGATATGAAATAATATAATATAACCTACAGTAACTTAAATGATATAATTGTACTAAGCAGGCTCAGACTGGTAGTCTGGGACCGGGTAGTTGCCCGGTGGGCCGGTCCTAATTTTCGCTTGCGAGGGCCGGCCCTCATTAAATCATACCGGCCCCAACACTTACTCTCCGGCTGACGTTTCCTGTCTCACGCGCATTGTTGGAAGGTTGGGATGTTTCCCAATCTGGCAGTTTAGAATGGCCGTCTATGAGTATCCAATTTTTTTCTTTAGATTTATGGCCTAAGAGATGAATAGACTTTGGTTCAAATTGGGCGTGATTTCGTATACCCAGGCAGTTTATGGTCATTTTTTGGGCTGGAAAACGTGAGTCAGTGACGCTCAGTGTGAGTGTGTGTCTGACTGGCTTCGTGCAAGTGTGAATGCTAGACAGCAGCAGTCATTGTAGCGTTTGTGAGAGTAACCACGGCCAGTAAAACCGCATAAAGTTTTTTGTATTTTTATATGTATGTTTGGTAACTTGTAAAATACAAAAGATTGTCTACATTGACAAGTGCTTTGTGTTGATAAAGTTTTCGGAAAAAAAAATCATGGTTTAAAATCCTCTGAGTTTAAAATACAAACAAACAAAACAAACAAAATACAGCATGTTAGACACTGCTTTAAATAGACGATCTCAGATTTCACTGCTAAATGACATTACATTCTGTTCTGTTGCACCACCTGCTGGCCAAACTAAGAACAGCTGAGACTGAATTTAAGTCAAAGGAAGATGCAGATTTCCCTTAGAATCTTAGAAACTGACGTAAACATTTCCTCTTGTATTAACAAAATAAATTAAATATCAATATTAATTAAATATCAAGGAAGCTCCATCCATCCATCCATCCATCCATCTGTCCGTCCGTCCATCCATCCATCCATCAATCCATCCATCCATCCATCCATCCATCCATCCATCCATCCATCCATCCATCCATCCATCCATCCATCCATCCATCCATCCGTCCGTCCATCTGGCCATCATAATGCCTCATTTACCATCACTACTCAATACTCTGCATTGTAATAGCTCTCTGTCTCACTTCTAGTTCAGATAAATTAGCCGTACTATGCACTTTAGCAAAGGTTCTGGCTAAGAGCTTTGCTTCATCTACATTCCCTGACATTAATGCTTCTCCATCTCTTCATTTTGAAAATCCAAATTCTCTCCTATTCCCACTCATTTCTGAAATTGTACCCTACATAATGGTGTAGTTCTTCCAAATGACTCACAGTATCTATTCCAACATACTTTCTTTGCCCTTTAATTACTCTTCAAACAAATCTCAGCAAACACTGAGTGAGTTTAGTTTCTTCTTCTTCTATTTTTTTTAATGGCGGTTGGCAAACAACTCATAGGTGCATTACCGCCACCTTCCAGAATGGAGTATGGATCAGACAATCTATTATATTCTCCCTAAAATACCCACTCTTCTTAGAAAACTAAAAATACTCCCAAAAACTACATCCCCAGATGACCTTTAAAACAATTCCCTTATATCTAGTGAATTTTTATTCCTGCCTAACTCTCTACACAACATCTCTCTTTCCTGAGTATATTTATCACATTCTAAAAAAATATGTTGGACAGTTTCTAATTTCCCACAACTACAATACCCTGTATTATGCTTATTCATTATTTTAAGAGTACTATTTAATCCTGTATGTCCGAATCTTATCCTAGATATATCTTCTTCTTTTTTAATTCTATTACATTTTCTTAATTCTCCAACCTTTTTTTGAATACTTTAATATTATCTAGCATTCCCTCCTTTATCCCACTGTTTTTGCCATTTCTTCTTGAAATACATTTTAATAATATTCTTTAACTCATTTTTACTTATATTAATGTTTAAATCAATATCCTTTTTCACAGCACTCTTAGCAAAACTATCAGCTAACTCATTACCTATAACACCAATGTGAGCAGGTATCCAGACTAATTTAACAACAGAACCACCATTTCGAATCCGAAAAATTGAGTGAAAAATATCCAATATAATATCTTTCCTTGATTCTGAATTAAATTCTAGAATACTTATTAATGCACTACTTGAATCTGAACAAATTAAAACCTCCCTTTCTTTTGTTTTGAGTTTAGTTTCTTGAGAGGAGAACCAATTAAGAGTTGATGATCTGCAGCTGTGGAGCCTGCAGAGAAATCTATTTAAACCTTAGGTCTGGTTTGTAACTTCACTTGTTGCTGGAATCATGGGAGGTGTTTGGATCCTGGTGTTTTGTCCTCTGATGTTTTTGCTCCATGGTTTGTAGTTTTCCCTTAAGTTTTCTTTAAGGTTGTTAAATCTTAACTTGATAAATCTGTTGCTATGGTAAAAGTTTATTTCGAAATATTCATTAGTTTAATTTGACTATTTATGGTAAAATAAGTTGAGTTAATTTGTGTATGTTCTCTAAATTTAAGTACAAGTTTCAAACTTTAGTTTTCTTTAATTCACAAATGGTTGAGTGCCACCTCTTTTGTTTTTGAATTGGGTGTTAACCTTGAACTTAATATTGTGGCATTTCTGAAGCCTGTGTTCTTGTGGGCTCTATGCTGTAGTTGAGGAGCTCTTCAGTAAATCTTTGATTTATCCACAGGATCATGCTTTCCAGTTGATAAAAATGAAGCACATCAGGAGCCACAGACTGGAAACTGTAAGCTGTTAAGGGGTTTAGCAATGTCTTCAGGGTTCATTGCTGGGACTAATGTTGCTATTCTGTTTTTCAGTGTTTTCCCAAAATGAAATTTCAATGAAGAGGAAAAGTATGTCTTTGCTCCAGTCAATGGATTCCAGGTTGAGGCTAATTTCAAAACAAGGTAATAGTTTTCTAGAACATTTGTTTTCAGTTTAGCAATACGATGTATTGTAGCAAACTAATTATGACTCTACAGCTCAACTGGACAACAATGAAGTGGAGCTGTCAAATGGAGCTGTCAAATGGAGCGGCGGAGTGTCAAGCGACGCCGGCTCCCACAACGTGTCAAGCGACGCCGGCTCCCACAACGTGTCAAGCGACGCCGGCTCCCACAACGTGTCAAGCGACGCCGGCTCCCACAACGTGTCAAGCGACGCCGGCTCCCACAACGTGTCAAGCGACGCCGGCTCCCACAACGTGTCAAGCGACGCCGGCTCCCACAACGTGTCAAGCGACGCCGGCTCCCACAACGTGTCAAGCGACGCCGGCTCCCACAACGTGTCAAGCGACGCCGGCTCCCACAACGTGTCAAGCGACGCCGGCTCCCACAACGTGTCAAGCGACGCCGGCTCCCACAACGTGTCAAGCGACGCCGGCTCCCACAACGTGTCAAGCGACGCCGGCTCCCACAACGTGTCAAGCGACGCCGGCTCCCACAACGTGTCAAGCGACGCCGGCTCCCACAACGTGTCAAGCGACGCCGGCTCCCACAACGTGTCAAGCGACGCCGGCTCCCACAACGTGTCAAGCGACGCCGGCTCCCACAACGTGTCAAGCGACGCCGGCTCCCACAACGTGTCAAGCGACGCCGGCTCCCACAACGTGTCAAGCGACGCCGGCTCCCACAACGTGTCAAGCGACGCCGGCTCCCACAACGTGTCAAGCGACGCCGGCTCCCACAACGTGTCAAGCGACGCCGGCTCCCACAACGTGTCAAGCGACGCCGGCTCCCACAACGTGTCAAGCGACGCCGGCTCCCACAACGTGTCAAGCGACGCCGGCTCCCACAACGTGTCAAGCGACGCCGGCTCCCACAACGTGTCAAGCGACGCCGGCTCCCACAACGTGTCAAGCGACGCCGGCTCCCACAACGTGTCAAGCGACGCCGGCTCCCACAACGTGTCAAGCGACGCCGGCTCCCACAACGTGTCAAGCGACGCCGGCTCCCACAACGTGTCAAGCGACGCCGGCTCCCACAACGTGTCAAGCGACGCCGGCTCCCACAACGTGTCAAGCGACGCCGGCTCCCACAACGTGTCAAGCGACGCCGGCTCCCACAACGTGTCAAGCGACGCCGGCTCCCACAACGTGTCAAGCGACGCCGGCTCCCACAACGTGTCAAGCGACGCCGGCTCCCACAACGTGTCAAGCGACGCCGGCTCCCACAACGTGTCAAGCGACGCCGGCTCCCACAACGTGTCAAGCGACGCCGGCTCCCACAACGTGTCAAGCGACGCCGGCTCCCACAACGTGTCAAGCGACGCCGGCTCCCACAACGTGTCAAGCGACGCCGGCTCCCACAACGTGTCAAGCGACGCCGGCTCCCACAACGTGTCAAGCGACGCCGGCTCCCACAACGTGTCAAGCGACGCCGGCTCCCACAACGTGTCAAGCGACGCCGGCTCCCACAACGTGTCAAGCGACGCCGGCTCCCACAACGTGTCAAGCGACGCCGGCTCCCACAACGTGTCAAGCGACGCCGGCTCCCACAACGTGTCAAGCGACGCCGGCTCCCACAACGTGTCAAGCGACGCCGGCTCCCACAACGTGTCAAGCGACGCCGGCTCCCACAACGTGTCAAGCGACGCCGGCTCCCACAACGTGTCAAGCGACGCCGGCTCCCACAACGTGTCAAGCGACGCCGGCTCCCACAACGTGTCAAGCGACGCCGGCTCCCACAACGTGTCAAGCGACGCCGGCTCCCACAACGTGTCAAGCGACGCCGGCTCCCACAACGTGTCAAGCGACGCCGGCTCCCACAACGTGTCAAGCGACGCCGGCTCCCACAACGTGTCAAGCGACGCCGGCTCCCACAACGTGTCAAGCGACGCCGGCTCCCACAACGTGTCAAGCGACGCCGGCTCCCACAACGTGTCAAGCGACGCCGGCTCCCACAACGTGTCAAGCGACGCCGGCTCCCACAACGTGTCAAGCGACGCCGGCTCCCACAACGTGTCAAGCGACGCCGGCTCCCACAACGTGTCAAGCGACGCCGGCTCCCACAACGTGTCAAGCGACGCCGGCTCCCACAACGTGTCAAGCGACGCCGGCTCCCACAACGTGTCAAGCGACGCCGGCTCCCACAACGTGTCAAGCGACGCCGGCTCCCACAACGTGTCAAGCGACGCCGGCTCCCACAACGTGTCAAGCGACGCCGGCTCCCACAACGTGTCAAGCGACGCCGGCTCCCACAACGTGTCAAGCGACGCCGGCTCCCACAACGTGTCAAGCGACGCCGGCTCCCACAACGTGTCAAGCGACGCCGGCTCCCACAACGTGTCAAGCGACGCCGGCTCCCACAACGTGTCAAGCGACGCCGGCTCCCACAACGTGTCAAGCGACGCCGGCTCCCACAACGTGTCAAGCGACGCCGGCTCCCACAACGTGTCAAGCGACGCCGGCTCCCACAACGTGTCAAGCGACGCCGGCTCCCACAACGTGTCAAGCGACGCCGGCTCCCACAACGTGTCAAGCGACGCCGGCTCCCACAACGTGTCAAGCGACGCCGGCTCCCACAACGTGTCAAGCGACGCCGGCTCCCACAACGTGTCAAGCGACGCCGGCTCCCACAACGTGTCAAGCGACGCCGGCTCCCACAACGTGTCAAGCGACGCCGGCTCCCACAACGTGTCAAGCGACGCCGGCTCCCACAACGTGTCAAGCGACGCCGGCTCCCACAACGTGTCAAGCGACGCCGGCTCCCACAACGTGTCAAGCGACGCCGGCTCCCACAACGTGTCAAGCGACGCCGGCTCCCACAACGTGTCAAGCGACGCCGGCTCCCACAACGTGTCAAGCGACGCCGGCTCCCACAACGTGTCAAGCGACGCCGGCTCCCACAACGTGTCAAGCGACGCCGGCTCCCACAACGTGTCAAGCGACGCCGGCTCCCACAACGTGTCAAGCGACGCCGGCTCCCACAACGTGTCAAGCGACGCCGGCTCCCACAACGTGTCAAGCGACGCCGGCTCCCACAACGTGTCAAGCGACGCCGGCTCCCACAACGTGTCAAGCGACGCCGGCTCCCACAACGTGTCAAGCGACGCCGGCTCCCACAACGTGTCAAGCGACGCCGGCTCCCACAACGTGTCAAGCGACGCCGGCTCCCACAACGTGTCAAGCGACGCCGGCTCCCACAACGTGTCAAGCGACGCCGGCTCCCACAACGTGTCAAGCGACGCCGGCTCCCACAACGTGTCAAGCGACGCCGGCTCCCACAACGTGTCAAGCGACGCCGGCTCCCACAACGTGTCAAGCGACGCCGGCTCCCACAACGTGTCAAGCGACGCCGGCTCCCACAACGTGTCAAGCGACGCCGGCTCCCACAACGTGTCAAGCGACGCCGGCTCCCACAACGTGTCAAGCGACGCCGGCTCCCACAACGTGTCAAGCGACGCCGGCTCCCACAACGTGTCAAGCGACGCCGGCTCCCACAACGTGTCAAGCGACGCCGGCTCCCACAACGTGTCAAGCGACGCCGGCTCCCACAACGTGTCAAGCGACGCCGGCTCCCACAACGTGTCAAGCGACGCCGGCTCCCACAACGTGTCAAGCGACGCCGGCTCCCACAACGTGTCAAGCGACGCCGGCTCCCACAACGTGTCAAGCGACGCCGGCTCCCACAACGTGTCAAGCGACGCCGGCTCCCACAACGTGTCATCTTTTGAATAAAGAAATTGACTTTAAATTTTTGTTTCCTGAATATTGTTCAGATTTAGCCGGATGGGGTGTCTTATCATATAATTGGCAAATGTTGAGGGAACCCATTAGGAATTGGGTCCAATAGATCTAAACTGAAATTAAACCTTCACATACTAACCTCAGTTTCTTTACAAAGAATATCTGAGCATGACCAATATTTTTGCCCTGTATAGTAATCAAAGCTGAACATGGCTAACATCACTTGAATTCTCAGCGCTAATTGGCAAACTGGAGACTTTTAATAAAGGCAAATTAAATGCATATTAAGGATTATATATTTGTCTGGTTTTCTAATCTAGGGCAGCATATCACAACTTTGCATATGTGTGATTTGTTAAACGATGCAGCCGACCCGACTTTGATTCTGAACTGCTGCATGTCCAACCCCCCCACCCTTTCACATCACCCACTGTCTCAAATGCTACATTAGTTTTCTCTGTAAATTTGATCAATTCTCATTGCTAAGAAGATGAAGCCCAACTCTCTTGTAAGCGAAATTCTGCTCTTCACTCTGACTTAGAATTTGACAAACTTTGTCATTTTGTACAGTGTATACATGAAGTTTAGCTTTGTCCAGCACATACTGGTCTTCCAACAATGCCTGAGCAGCCAGGCAATTGGGTAACGGTATGAAGAAAGCTAAGTTGTGGATCCCTGCTCACTGGTCACCACCAACCTGTCCAGGTATCTAAATGATTATCCACAATGAGAAGTCCACTCTGGTAATTGCCAGCTCTGTAGTCAGAAACGTGGCGTTAGAGCTCCCAGGGACCATAGTCTAATGCTTTGAAGCATTGGATTTGATGCTGTGATCGGCAGATACTGATTTTTGTGAGCTTTGATCGATGCATGTCTACTGTTTATGGGTTGGAAATCCATCCTCGTCTGTCAGCTCATGCCAATGAGTGAAAGCTGGGCCAATGTTGATCTTTGGCTGCCATTTTAAGTTTAGTGTCGTTGAAAGTGATATAAAACCCCCTCAGGCCATGACAGAGGGCCATTTACTGGAAAAAAAAAAAGAAATTCAATGAGTCATTTTTTTATTAAATTAAGTGCATTTTCCTTGAATTTAGGAGGTAGGTCTGAAACTTTGCCAATGGAATTGGACAATTTGCATTGAAATAAGAAAAAACTATTGCATTGTCAATCCAAGTACCTGACATACAAAACTGTGAACCTGAAACAAAGTTTGAAACCACCTGTGGTGGACTTGACTCCTGCAGACCAGGTTTCAGAGATCATATTTATACGAGTATTTTTTACCAGAGAATCAGTCAACTGTGCAAAACTTACAACCTGAGACAAAGTCTGATGAAACCACCTCTGTTGAGGACTTCATTCCAGAGGACGATGTTTCAGAGATCACATTTCTTCAGGAAGATCCAGTTGAGAACCAAGCAGAACAAACTAATCAGTTTTCCAGCTGCAATGAAGAAATTAAAAATTAAAAGAGAGAAAAGCAGCAGTGGAAACTCATCAATGACCTGATCTGGAAAAATACTGAACAAAATTACTGTTCAGAGTTACCCTGATGAACAAATACATGCTGTCTGTGAGCGTCTGTTCCAGAGTCTCTGGGCTCAAATTGAAGATGGACTCGATGGCTTGACCCCAAAGAAGATTAAAAGCCTGGGCAATGCCGTTTTCAGGGACCTCTGTAAGAAATGTCATCCAGAGTTTCTCCCTAAATACCTTGATTTAGGGGAGCCAGTAACTGAAGAGAGAATTTTGGCATCCATTAGAAAAAGTCTGCTCTTCAAACCATCAAAGATATTTGTTAATGTTGTTAATGGCTACAATGAAGCCATGAAAAACAGCGTGTCTGCGCTTTACATTGGGATTTAGAGGATTTACAGCCTTCATTTGTCCTTGTTCCAGAAAAAAATCTACAAAAAATTTTAGATTTCTGATTGTTTCACTCAAAAAATACTAATAA
The DNA here is from genome assembly GCA_030533445.1 of Cyprinodon diabolis. Taxonomy (NCBI): domain Eukaryota; kingdom Metazoa; phylum Chordata; class Actinopteri; order Cyprinodontiformes; family Cyprinodontidae; genus Cyprinodon; species Cyprinodon diabolis. The sequence goes on along the minus strand of CM060069.1, from coordinate 41,878,524 downwards.
AAATATAAAATGTGCATTGATTAAAAATCTTATTAGATCAAATAAAATTTTAAGATTGAAAGGCCTCAGTGCCTTCCTGTGGCCACATTAGATACTGCAGACCATATTAAATTCTTTACTAACCAGAAAAAAGGGGAAAGTAGTTCAAATGTGTCGTGGGAAAATATCATTCAACTTTTCACCTTGACCTTCACTATTAAATAAACGGAGATTGTTGGATTTCACTCAGTCGGCACATTTATTCATATCTTTGCAAAGAGAGAACAGTTCATCATACAGCCCTAATGGCACAGCATTCTGCCCTGTTCTGCCTGAGCAGCGTTCGTTCCTCCTTAGTTACAACAATGGAAAGTAGTCAAAACAAATTACAGACACTTTGGTTAAACAGTAACATGTTATGAATAAACCTTGAGGAATAATCTGGTTTGTTATGGGAAGAAGCTATGTCTGGTCTACAAACACCATCCTGCAGAGAACTGTGTGGCCTTGAGAAAGAAACAGACTGAAAAACAAAATACATTTTTAATACAAAGACTCAGAATAGAAAACTTTGAACATAGCAATACGTCGGGAAGTTTCTTACCTAATCAGCTAAAATAAATAAAGAAAAAACGAATATATTTGCAGTTACAGACTCAATTGGTAATATATTACAGCAGGGGTGCCCTACCAGTCGATCGCGGTCTACCAGTCGATCGCGGGTTGAGTTTCAGTCGATCACGAGAGGTTTTACAATGTAGACCTATTTATGGCTATGACAAAAAAAGTTTTAAAAAACACTAATTAAATCATTGATCACGAAAGGCCAAAGTGTATTTTCATAATAATAAAATGAAAAATAAAAAGTATGCAGGGAACCTTTTTTTATGCATGCTGATGCTGGGCATGGTTTGTCATGGTTGCTAGGTTACCAGGGACTCTAAAGTGCGAAAAGGAATCTGCAGAGATAGTGAGATAATGACATCTATCACAACTGATGGGGCTCCATCTATGGTTGGGCGCACTGCTGGATTCGTTGCTCTGTTCAAGCTGTCTGAAACTTTCCCGGATTTTTGGAACTACCGCTGCAGCATTCAGGAACAGCTGTGCGGCAATATTTTAAATATGAAGCATGTCATGGACGTTGCGATGAAGATCGCTTGCTCTGTTCGGGCCGGGAGTTTTCAGAGGCCTTTATTCCGTGCCCAGCTCGAGGAGGCAGGTGCAGACCTCATTGATCTGCTGCTGCACACCGACGTCAGGTGGCTGAGCCGTGGCAGATTCTTCCAAAGATTTTTGGAACTTTTGCCCGAAATTAAAGAGTTTCTGAAACAGTCAACAACCCATTCTGCTGTATGTTACATCTTCACATCCACATAGTTTGTACTTAGTATTTTCCTATTTTTATCTGTTTTCCTGTTGAATATTAATCCATCTGCCAGTTTTTGCCAGTTTCTATGTTTTTTTTTCATCTCTACTGGACTGTGTGTATCATTTGGTGTATTTAGATTTTTTTGACTGCACAGCCTTTGTCTGGAGATCTTGACTGCTCCTTTCTGTAGTTTTGGTGAGTCTGATGAGTGAGTGAGTGAGTGATATGGTGTGAAGTTCTTGTGAGATTGTTAAGTTCTGTTTTTGCAACAGATTTTTTGACACAGTTGATTATTTCCTCGTTTGTTGGACTTACTGTTTATTCTCCAGCTGTGATTGGCTTGGTAGATCTCAGTATGCCATCAACTTCAAAAGTAGATCTTGGTTTAAAAAAGGAGTACATCCTGCTTCTTTAGCCAAAGATAGAAATCATAATCAATAAGCTGTTATTCTCTACATAGTTGTGTTTAAAAAGAAGCTACATTCTCAACAGTCCTACGACTCAAACTTTTCACTTTACTCTTTTGTTCATTGGTTATTTATCATGAGTAAAAAAAAACTTTAACAGAAAAGCTGAAGCAGCGACACCTGGGTTAAAGGGAAATGCAGTTTTTTTACATTGGCCCCTTGATTTTATGTTTTTCCATCATGTTCTAATCACCCATATTAGTTTAGTGTCATTTGGAGCCATTCTGAAGATATTCCGTTAGGTTATATCCAGGTAACGTCTTCCTATGAGCAACAACTTGAAGGCACAAACTAAACTGTTCATCATTTATTCTTTATGGTACGCCAGCATTCAGAATATGGAGGCCAATCACTGTCCCCCAGACATCTGCGGTTATATTTTTTATATTTATATGTTTTAAAAACAAAGCGGCGCATGTATGACATTCCCGGTCTTGTGTTAATGTGAATTGGAACAGTGCTAAGGCTGAGGCTGAGGATTTTCAACGAGCACATGGAATGCACAAGTACAGATATTGAGAACTGGTCTTTTTCCAGGACTTGGTTTAGCTCCAAGGCTAGGCTAGCTGCATGCAGCGAGGCTAACGCTTTATTCCCTACCTCCTTTTTCCAACGTCAGGATCTGGTCCAGCATTGATCAGCTTCAGTATCACTATTCTTATCTGGCCATAAGAGTAGTGATACTTTTTACTCAAGTAAAAGTAAAAAAGAATAATGGTTTAAAAGAACTCCTAAAAGTACCATTTTAAACACATTCGTCTGAACTCTGAATGACTGTAAAGGGCTGGTTATCCTCCCACAGCAGTCTGTTGCAGTGAGCTATTTGCAGACATTTTTTATTTATGCCCAGGGCTGTCAACTCTCACCCATTGGGAGTGAGACTCACCTATCTCAGTGTCTTCACACACTCTCACTCCATGTTCCCATGTTCCCACACTAAAAATGACAGACATTAAAACTCAACTCCGTTCCACTTATTTATGTATAAAATTACCATGGCGATAAAAATCTAGTCCCCATTTGTAATACAACCTTAGTGCTAACACACGAGGACTAGCCAGGTCCATATCCAGTCCGTATTTCCAACTATTCACTCTGCCAGATACTGAAAAAAGACAGTTGTAATGAGGTATGTTATTTAAATTCTCTTATCTCATCTGGACTAGGATAATTCTCTTTGTAAATTATTGAAGATTTTAAGCAATCTAGTACTTGAGTAGATATAAATAAAAAATACAGCAGCTAGCCTAAATGATCAATGTGGAGACTGAGTGCAGGATCACATCAATGGTTTGTTTTCTCTTTAGCTGGTGCCTTTTTAGTCCCAGTTTTAGTCCATGTTTTGCTCACAAGTTAAATAATTATTGCTCAGTCTAGTTTAATAATCTCCCGTTTGCATTTAGGACTAATCAAATATTTATAACACAAATATTTTAATTCTTAAAGCTTTCCGGTTTGCCTCTCAAACCAATAGGAGGTCCACAAATTCGCACTGCCGACTGCTTATATTTGCACTGCCGACTGCTTATATTTGCACTGCCGACTGCTTATATTTGCACTGCTGACTGCTTATATTTGCACTGCTGACTGCTTATATTTGCACTGCTGACTGCTTATATTTGCACTGCTGACTGCTTATTCACAGCACCAATTGTTTACATTTACATCTGCAATAACGTACTTTAACTGTAATATGCAATTTCCTTGCACTTTAATTTAGATAGCTTCTGTCCAAACTCTATTTATTCATTTTATAGTAAAACCCATCTGTATATTATGCTATTGTACATAACTGTAAAAACCTTTTTTTTATAGTAATAGCCACCTGTATATTATATTTGGTACATATCCAGCTGTAAATTTAGTTCATAACACTAGTTATCTATATATTATATTCATTATTTATAATAGTATTCATCTCTATACTCATTCAGTAGAAAAACCCATGTCCTGTATTTATGGAACCATTATTTATCCTGCACTTGCTGCTTTTGCACTTCTGGTTAGACCTAAACTGCATTTTGTTGCCTTGTACCTGTACCTGTGTAATGACAATAAAGTTGAATCTAATTTAATCTAATCTAAAAAAAACAAAAAGCACCATTGCATTTTATTTTTCAAAAGATCAGCCACCCAAGAAAAGACCAACCGCATTCAGAGAGGATGTGCAGAATAACTTGGTTATCCTGGATCCATAGAGGAGAAACCACTGGGATGATCTTTTATTATTACTTATCTTATACATTTATTTTTATTGTGGTCCATTGAATATGTTTAAAAACTTAATTTCCCATCACACCTTCCAACTGAAACATCCAGAGAAGTGCTGTCTCCTGTCATGGGGAGTTTTTATAAAATCTACAGCCTCCTGCTTTTGAAGTATGAATCAGCCTTATTATTGCTGCTGAGAACTGGAAAACTGTTGTGAAACCAAGCGGACCAGTTTTTAGCAGCATGTTTGCTGTGAAGTGGTCAGCTTGGTTTTCCAACGGTTTCTGTGGAAGTGATGAGAAGATTTCTGAAGGCGTCCAGGTTAAAGTGTTCCAAGAAATCCCACCCCTTTCTTCTACAATATTGCAACTACACCTTGAAGTCCCTGTAAATTAGAAATTAATATTTTAGTTTCTAAAACCAGAGAAATATGTGTTATTAAACCAAATTCGAATTTTAATGAAACACTGCTAAGCATGTAGAAGTGGGTCTAAAAAATACAAAAGTATGTTATAAGATCATTTGAGACGAACACATTATGCATTTAAGCTCACTGGCGTAACTTTCTGAAGGACTGGTGTGGACATGTCCCCACCAACTTTATGCATGGAGGGGAGAGTCCCCACCAATAATCTCTTTGCCTTTTTCCTCCTTTTTGCTGATATACTTCAATGCCACCTACCTCCCTTGGAATGTGTTCAAAGCTCTGCCAGAGATGGGAGTTAAACCTCCTTCTCACGGGGGACTCTGCCAGACGTTCCCAGCAAACCCTTACAATACGTTTGGGCCTACCAGGTCTGACCAGCGTCCTCCCCCACCATCGGAGCCAACTCACCACCAGGTAGTGGTCGGTGGAGAGCTCCGCCCCTCTCTTCACCCGAGTGTCCAAGAGATACGGCCGCAGGTCAGATGAAACAACAACATAGTTGATCATTGAACTACGGCCTAGGGTGTCCTGGTGCCAGGAGCGCATATGGACACCCTTATGCTTGAACTTGGTGTTCGTTATGGACAATCCATGACGAGCACAGAAGTCCGACAACAGAACAGCACTCGAGTTCAGGTCAGGTGGGCCATTCCTTCCAACCACACCTCGCCAGGTCTCACTGTCATTGCCCACGTGTACGTTGAAGTCCCCCAGAAGGATAAGGGAGTCCCCAGGAGGGGCACTCTCCAGCACCCCCTCTAAAGACTCCAAAAAGGGTGGGTAATCTGAACTGCTGTTTGGCACATAAGCGCAAACAACAGTAAGAACCCATCCCTTCACATGTATGCGGAGGGAGGGAACCCTCTAGTTCACTGGGGTGAACCCCAACATACAGGCACCAAGATGAAGGGCAACAAGAATGCCCACTCCTGTTCAGCACCTCTCACCAGGGGCAACTCCAGAGTGAAAGAATGTCCAGCCCCTCTCAAGGAGACTGGTTCCAGAGCCATGCGTCGAGGTAAGTCCAACTATCTCTAGCTGGAATTTTTCAACCTCGCACACCAACTCAGGCTCCTTCCCCACCAGAGAGGTGACATTCCATGTCCCAAGAGCCAGCTTCTTCAGCCGAGGGTCAGAACGCCAGGGTCCCCAGCCTCGACTGCCACCCATCACACAATGCACCCGACCCCTCCTACAGGTTGTGAGCCCATTGGAAGGGGGACCAATGTTTCCTCTTCAGGCCGTGCCCGGCCGGGCTCCATGGGTAAAAGCCTGGCCACCAGGCGCTCGGCAGGGTGCCCCACCTCCAGGCCTGGCTCCAGATTGGGGCCCCGGTGACCCGCGTCCGGGCGAGGGAACATTAGATCCATTGGTTGTATTCATCATAAGTTCTGAATTGTTTAGCTTTTTTGTCAATTGTAAGAAAAACTAATAAAATAATTAATGAAGCTTTTTAATCCTTAGCCTATTACCAAATATTCATACATAGTATAGTTTGCATATGTTTTGATTGCACTGGTTTTCTGTATCAATGCCAGTAATCCAGTAACTGCTTATTAGTTCCCCATTTTTTTTTAATTTACTTGAACTGCAGAGAATAGTTAATGAACAAAATTGTGAAATTCTTAGTTTAAAGTATATTTAAGATGCAAGTGTATTAGTAAGCCCATTCTGCTTTAATTCAATTCTCTAAAAATCACCAGAAAGTAGAAAATAATGTATATTGTGAAAAATGTTCCACATCACTACAGATTGCTTATTGTTACACAGTAACATTTACTGTGCTATAAAAAATCCACATTTTGCCAATTTGTTTCAGTTAAATCCTCTGAAAACATCCAACCATTAGCTGCATCTGTCCTCATCTAACCCTGACAGGGTTTCCTGTCCAAACTATTTAAAAATCTCACCCCAAGGTTTGGTGAAAAGTTGGCAGCCCTGTATGCCCAATACTGAAGCGTGATCTGCGCTATGTTATTCCACGCCACAACGCCAGAGGAAAAATCAGGAACTAGCTGTGCATCTAGATACGGCCGAGGCGGTGAGGAAGTGGGGGCAAGCTTTTGCGAAAATGGAGGGACATGAGGGTGAAAAAGAGTGGCGATCCAGGTGAAAAAATGGTACCAGCGTTCTCGCGCACGTCGCTCTTCCAGCTGGTCCATCTTCACCAGACGTTTTCCACAATGGCGGTCAGACAAACAAAACAAGCTGGTAAGGTACCAAACAGGAAATACGCAGAGTGTAGAGCGGATGTAGTGTGACCAATCAGAGGCCTCCTGTCTGCGGTCACCCACAATTTGGGAGAGGTGCCCCAGAGTTTCTGCGGGGGGTAAAGTGGGTAAAGGGTTCCAAGAAATCCCACCCCTTTCTTCTACAATATTGCAACTACACCTCGAAGTCCATGTAAAGTAGAAATTAATACTTTAGTTTTTAAAACCATAGAAATATTTGTTATTAAACGCAATTCAAATTTTAATGAAACACTGCTAAGCATGTAGAAGTAGGTCTAAAAAATAATGAAAATGAATGAACCGCAGCTGTGTACCACTGCAATGGCAACAGAGTTCTGACAACTCCATTGGTGACAACGGGCAACATTTAAAAGAGCAATACTTGTGTATTTTCCTGTGATTGTGTGCTTGTAAGACGTCGTCAGCCTCAGCCCAGCCCAAAGAACACAAGACTCAGAATGGACAAAGTTGTACTGCCTGGTACTGTCTGACCAGCTGTCTCACTGTTTGGTATGGAGGCTGCAGCGCCTCAGACTGGAAGAAGGTGAGAACAGCAGAGAGGATCATGGGGGCTCCTCTTCCCTCCATTAAAGACATTTCAGTTTATTAACGCCTAAATTACCTTAAAATCCTGAAACCTGCCAGCAGAATATCTTCCCTTTTATTATCCTGGTGCCTTTAAACGCCTTCCAGCCGCCGCGGCAAACCGTGAGCAGGCGACCGGGCCAGATTCTGCGGTTGAATGTGTTTCTCAGTGACAGCGCATCGCCAGTATGTGGGGGTCTTAGCGGCTCCCACAGATAAATAATATTTGAAGGCAGGATGGTGATCTGGATGAACTGACTGCACAGATAAAGTTTTCAGGTGGATTTTCCCTTTTAAAAATATTTAAACTACTTTATTCTCACTGATCACAGCAAATACACAGCGCGTCAGAACTAAACTTTTACAAGCATCAAAAATGAAGCAGCAGATGCGGTTTTGCTGCTCCTGCTGCTTTTGGTTTGAACTTAGCATGAGGCTAACCCCAGCCAGGGCTAACGTTAGCCCGCCGTGTGTGAAGCTCCTCTGGCTCTATTGCCTTTTTTAATTTTTTTATTTGGCAAAATTTCCATTTGATTTGTGTTTATCTGACTGTAAATCATTATCCCCCATTAAATTTGGTCACAACTCAGAACAGAGGACCCAGTTTTCAGGCAAGACAGACAGTGGCATTACTCAAAAGGCATTTATTAAAATCTGGCAGATAGGAGTAGCAGCGGCTAGGGTTTCTATCAACTTGAGTCATAACCTGGTTTAACAGTTCAGTTTGTGCCAAGAGAACAAGGCAGATCCAGCTGGTGGGCTGCCAAATGATGCAGCAGGCGCTGCCCAGAGTGTCCCAGATAACTAGGAGTCAGACGCCAGGTCAGGCAAACAGATCTGAACAGGAAAAGGCAGGCTCGGAGGTAGAGTTAAAAAGGTAAATGAAATGAGTAATCCGTAAGCTAATTATCAGCACCAAGATCACTGGCGTATCTTTCTGAAGGACTGGTGTGGACATGTCCCCAACAACTTTATGCATGGAGGGGAGAGTCCCCACCAATAATCTCTTTGCAGATGGGGGTTCGTTAGCGGCAGTTACTGTTATGCTTTCTACACAGATGTAAGGAATGTACCGCTTATCATGGGTAAATCATTTGTCATTGTATAAGACCAGTGAAGCACAGTGGAGAGACACAGGCCTGCGTTTAGAAGCTGCAGCAACTGTCTTAGCTTTGTAGACTTATCAAAAGCCGTGTATCCAAACAGTTGGCGGTTGAGCAGGTCTACTTTTAGGGTTAAAGGGGACCCGTGTGGACAACAGTTCCCCCATATTCTTATTCTTTAGTTGGATATATTTATATATATATAACTGTAACTTGAGCATGTAGCAAAAGCAATTTCCCTTTGGAATTATTCCGATTCTGATTAAAACCAGCAGCTATTTTGATGCATGAAATTATCATGTCTCAAACAGGGGGGAGTTATGATGAATATAGTATAAAAGGGTAGGCCTAAAGTTTTTGATCAAAAGTTGGTCTGGGACCATGTGAAAGCTATAACTGGTTGTAGTCGCAAGAATATTTGACATACAAGGTTTTGTTGTGATAGATCTGGGATCGGTATTCTGTGCGTATGGGTCTGGGACCCTCTTTGTTCTTTTAAGATAAGAACACAGCTAAGTAAGGTTTACAGCTGCCGCAGCAGGGATAGCAGATAGGGCATATGGGTATCCAGTGCGTGCGAGGGCCTGGAGTTGGAGACTCCAAAGTGTACATGTAACGATAGGTGTTTTTTGTCTATGTTGTTTAAAATAAAAAAAATATATATTAGGCCTTAGAATAGCTGTGTGTGACTCTGTGAGAGTGTGTGAGGAAACAATTGAACCGTTGGGTTCTGTTGTTTCATACTAAAACAGCAGGAATTAATACAGTATAACTCTTGTGGATGCAGAGTGGATGCAAAATAATAAATAATAGACCTTAAGAATAAAATAACTAAAGAGTGCAAGGGAGATTAAATAATTAAAGTTTGTGTCAGATTGATGCAAGTAATTTAAAATACTTTTAGGAGTGGAAGTAAAAGAATGAAATAGATGGTGTGTGGAAGTAGCAAAAATAGATAAATAAATAAATAGATAAATAAATAGATAAGCTCCAAATGGCGAGGTGTAGGTATAATACATGCACAAAGTAGATACGATGAAAACCTAAATAAATAGATCTAATGTTGTGTTCGTCCGTCTTTAAATGTTATGTGTTTCCGTCTTTAAAGTTATGTTTGTGGGTTTTTTAAGTTGTTTGTGCGTCCAAAAGCTAATGAAACACAGTTTAGAGGGAGACAGCTTGAATTTGCAGCAGCGTGGAAGCATGTCTATGGATCGATGACTGCAGCGTTGATCTACAGACATCCTTCCTAATGCACCTGCATGGTCTCCAAAACTATTAGATTAGCAAGCTACCTACAGGGAATAAAAAAATTAGAAGGATTAAATAGTTGGATTGTGCAAGCTAAAACATAGAAACAGCTATGAAGCATAGTTTGGACCATAATTGGGCTCAAGGGAGGGGCCTGTGGTCAAAGGGGAAAAACAAGGGGTCACGTAGAAAGCACAATAGGTGCTACAATTGTGATAAGGAGGGCCACTTTGCTCGAGAATGTCCAGACCCCCGCAGAGTGACCCTCCCCGTCACCAATGTTATGACCAGCGCTGACGCCAGGAGTCATGTGCACCAGCAAAAATTGCAGTTAATGGTGGACCCAGTTGAGTTTTACCGCTAATCATGGGTAAATCATTTGTCATTGTATAAGACCAGTGAAGCACAGTGGAGAGACACAGGCCTGCGTTTAGAAGCTGCAGAAGGCGCATCTGATTTCTATCTATGTCCGCAACACACAAACCAGGCTGGCTTTATAGCCCTAACACAGAACTATGGAAGCAGCCTTATAAAATTCTGTTCAATGCAAAAGCTTGGGTCCAAGATTTAGCATGAGATAAATAACTCAGCATTCTTTGCTATCACAATTTGATGAAAATGATTTCAAAGATATTCCAAATGCATTGTGGTCTACAAGAAGAATTGATGCAAGACTGTTGACAACTATAGATTTAGTTGAAATAGTTCCTAATACAGGCCAAGGATAAAACAATATCTGCTAGAATGTGAAGCAAAGGAAAGTATAGGCTAGTTATAAAAATTTTAGCGGGTGCAGAAATAAGTTTGTTGTTTGGACCATGTTATTTCAGAGGAGGGTTAAAAGCTACAAGGGTGTCTTTTTGGAGTTGTACAATGACTGCAGGGCTTAGATTCCACATTATGAAAAAAAAAACCTCAGCTTTTCTTAAGTTTTTTTTTTTTTTTTTCTTTAATTTTTTTATGACACACTAATAGCTATGTCAGAGAAGCAGACAGCAATTTGCAGAGCTGAATGTAGAACTTTTCTCGGCAACTGTCTTAGCTTTGTAGACTTATCAAAAGCCATGCATCGAAACAGTTGGCGGTTGAGCAGGTAGACTTTTAGGGTTAAAGAGGACCCGTGTGGACAACAGTTCCCCCATATTCTTATTCTTTAGTTGGATATATTTATATATATATAACTGTAACTTGAGCATGTAGCAAAAGCAATTTCCCTTTGGAATTATTCTGATTCTGATTAAAACCAGCAGCTATTTTGATCCATAAAATTATCATGTCTCAAACAGGGGGGAGTTATGATGAATATAGTATAGTAAAACACATAGGTGTGTAACTACTACTGCTTTTAAAATTTTTTGCATGTCTCACATGTTGTGAATACAATTCACAAGCAAATCAGAAAACCAAGTGAGGACAGGCACCAAGAGGTACAGTTCCATTTGAATTAATTAGCATGGACTACATTGAGCTGACCCCAAGTGGACAATACAAGTACTGTCTAGTCCTAGTGAACAATTTTTCTAAATGGGTAGAAATTGTTCCCACAAAACATGCCAATGCACTGACAATACCAAAAGCGTTGTGTAAACATATCATACCTGAGCATGGTATCCAAAAAATCTTACAAAGTGATAATGGAACACATTTTGTGAATGAAGTGGTATCACTGCTGTCCAAACATTTAAACATAAACTTTGAAACATCACTGTTCCTACCATCCACAGAGTGCAGGATTAGTGGAGAGAATTAATGGAGAAATTAAAAATAGATTGAGAAAATTCATGGCGGAAACAGGAAAACCATGACCAGAGTGTTTGCAATCGTTAAAATTACTCATGAGGATTATTCCAACATCTGATGGTTTGGCCTCTTTTGAAATAGTGAATGGGAAACCTTTTGTTCTACCTTTATGGGAAGGACAGCCATGGGCAGAAAAAGAACATGGACCCATTAACTAAGTGAATTCTGAAGCTGTTCAGATACAGTACTGTTCAAAGAACATGTAATCTGCCCGGAGCTCCTTTTGTTTCCCCACAGGAAGGCCTGAAGCTTGGAGACTGAGTGCTGATTAAAATCATCAAGGGGAAAATTGGGCAGCTTCTAAGTGTGAAGGACCCTACATTGTGCAACCAACAACCCCCACCACTGTGAAGATATCCAGGAAAGAGAGACTTGAATCCACCAGAGTCATTGTAAGCTGATTAAAGATTTTCCTCAGAAGCCCAGTAACCTTCACAGGGGCCCCATAACTAAGGTACGGATCTGTGGTGAAGTCCAGCTTCAAAGGGGTTTGGTTTTTTAGGACCACTGGTGAAGAAACCAAACTTACCCAGTCTTTTAGAGTCCGGTTAGTGGGTGCTTCCTTGGAGGGACTGGTGAAGATGGGAAAAACCAAAGTGGTTTTGCTGCCTGGGGATGACCGTTGGACTGGTGTTACTAAGGACTCAAACTGACTGAAACAAAGGAGGATCAGAATGGTCTTTGATGGATCCACAGCAAGTCATCCTACAGTGCCAAAATGTGGTGGCAGCATTCCAAGCGCGTTGCTGAAGATTTGAACTAAACAGACTGCTATGTTTGTACTCATATTCCTACTTCTATGCATACAATATGAATTGAAAGATGCTGATGTTTAATATGCCCAACAGGGGGGAATGTTAGAGTTATTGAATGACAATTATAAAATTAATGTTTGTGCATATGAAACATTTAAAAAGTAAGATGCTACATTCTGTCCTGTGATTCAATTAGGAGGGTCATTCTAGATCTTCAGCCAGAAGGCATTTACAGGGTCATAAACTTTTATGACCTGCCTCTCAGCCAGTTGGTCATTCTAGGGTCATAAAATCCACCCATCTGTTTCTGCTCTGTGAATAAAAGACTCTGCTGTTCTGTTGGGGGTCAGATTGGTGCTGGGATGTGAGCAGCAGCCTTTCTCATTCCTGCAGGAAAAGCTCTGTTTTAAAAAATCCTTTTGTGCTTCAGATTCATTTTTGTCCTATATGAAATATGAACTCACAATATTTTGAATCTAACAGCGTCCGGGTTAAAGTGTTCCAAGAAATCCCACCCCTTTCTTCTACAATATTGCAACTATATCTTGAAGTCCCTGTAAAGTAGACATTTATATTTTTGTTTCTAAAACCATAGAAATATGTGTTATTAAACCCAATTCTTTTCTCCCTGCTGCCCTCTGGGAAGAGGCTTCACAGCATTCAATGTAGGACCAGCAGGTTCTGCAACAGCTTTTTCTCCATCAATACAATTTTCAATTCAGTTTATTTCTATAGCGCCAATTCACATCAAGTCTTCTCAAGGCACTTTCTAGTTCACCAGATCATCCAGTCAGATCGATTCAAAGATTTCTATCTAAGGAAAACCAGCTGATTGCATCGACTCACTGACTCTTCAGCAATCCCTCACACTAAGCATCCTTGTAGCGACAGTGGAGAGGAAAAACTCCCTTTGAACAGGGAGAAACCTCCAGCAGAACCAGGCTCAGTGTGAGCAGTTCACCATCAGACTGATGAATGTTGGAATCTGTAAATCACATACTGTTGTATGTTTACATTTGACTGCTGCACTTTAAAAAATGAAAATGCCTTGAAAGCTGTATTGAAAGAAATTTATTTAGTATGCACTATGTGTATAAAATGACAATATAGTCTCTTTAAGTCTAAGTGAAGACACACACCTCCAGCAGAGGTTGTAAAATAGTTAACTTCCCGTTTTGACATCCTATTTTGCTGGTGGTCCGCGACTGCCAAAGGCTAGATACTAAAGCGCTTCCAGCTTAAGGCTACGCTACGTAGTGACCAAATCCCTCCGAAGAAGTCCGCGCTCACTGGACCGAGTCAGACTGCCTTTTTCCTGCAAATTAGAAGGAGCTGAATGCGTTGTGTTTTTTTTTTTTCTTCCTGCGATTCAAACACAGTTGGACGCAGTGTTTCCTGAATCCTGCTGCAGCAGAGACTGAGAAGAGCTAATCCAGCTCTGCTAACCTAAACCTAACCACCGAACAACTGGGCGCCTGTTTGCCCATTGAGCTGTTAGAAGCCGCCAGACCGTGACTGCCTGAGACGGAGCAGCACCGAAGAGCTGCTGGAGGCTGCGGCTACAAGCTGACCACGATAGCTAAAAGGGAGATGTCTCGGATACCCTGAGTTATAAAATGAAACCCCTGCCAAATCGCCTCTTATTATTACATCGGATTGATCCAAATCTCTTTGAGCTGCTGTTGGACGAACGGACTGGACTGAAGACGGGGCCTGCAGCACACCGGACCGATCTCAAGGCCTTCACTCCACCGAACGAATGAAAGTGCACTGTTTTGACTGCAGTTAACATCTCTATGTCAGGGTTTATTCACATTTATCTGCTGCTATTTTCAAAGGGCACTTTAAATGAATTAAGCCCTAAACTTGAAACATCCCTCAGACCTTGAACAGAATTTTAAACCCCTCTTCCCCTTTTATTTCTTTAAGTTTACTTATTATCAGTAGTGTTTAGTGTTTGCTTAGTTGTTAGGTATAATACTGTGTGATTGTTGCTCATAAAGGTACCATTGTATTTTAACATGCAGTCTTTTGTGTTCATTTTACACAATGAACAATTTATCATTTAGGTTGGATTCACTCTTCTTTCATATATATGCGAATGAATAGAGACACATTTATTTGGTTGGTTATTAATAACTTTGCTAAGAGCCATAGCCTAAATTACTAAATTGGTGAAGGACAACTGGATTTTAAAAAGCCAAATACAGGAGTACAACCTTTTAGGTAAGAGATTAAAAACCCTGGTCAGTAAGCAAATTACAGTTATGAGCATGTAACTGTTAATAATTAATTAGTTTTGCCCTTGATTTGACTGACCTATTATCTAACTAAAATTTCCAATTTTAGTTTTTAATATATTCATAATCTTCTGGCAACTCCCACAACACGTGTTTGAGTAAATTACTCAAACTGTTGGGAGTAAAGGATGAATTATGCAACAGGAAATGGTCAGTGGGAAAGTCAAACATTTCAAACAACATGTGGCACCATGTTCTAAATTCCTCAGAATGTGGAACGTCTGCGTTGGATATAAAAGACGGCACCAGAGGCAGGTCTATAGCTCAGCACCATCAGCTGCAGATTCATCGACAGCAGAAAACATGACTAAGGTAAGATAACTCCCTTGTGGTGAGAGATGACATATTTTCCTTAGCTTCATTAGCTGTAATTTTAAGACAGATTAAAGAAAGGCTTTATGTCATGTCCTATCCCCTGAATGAGCATGAAGTCCCCCTTAGATTTACTGAGTAAAAGACAAAGTTTTGCAAAGTTTTGAGTTTTAAAAGGGTTTAAGGTGTTAACGAGTTGTAAGGATGAAAGTTTTATATTGCTTTTAGTCTGCGTTAATCAGAAATGGTCAATAAACAAAGAAATAAATTAGTATATAAAGTTAGTCTTCGCATTTGACTGTATGTTCATCTGGAATAGAAAAATATATATTTTTTTGCTGTTATTATTCCCTGAAGTTTTGTTCTTTAGGTTAACTAGAAAGAATGGTGGCACAGTTTCTGGGAGGGGTTTTTAATGGAAGGTTAAAACTTTATTTTTCATTTTTTTTAAATGCCTTGGTATTGTTAGACCATAATAAAATGTTTTTAAGGGCAAAAGGTCTTGCTGATGCTTTGATGTCCTATGAAAATATTACAATGCATTAGTTCTAACTACTTTCCCCTCGGTTGTAAGATTTTAGAAATGAGTGTGTCTCTGTGTTTCCTGCCCACAGGATATCTTCCCAAGTGTGACGGAGATGGTTGCTCAAAACCTGGGTGATAAGAAAGGTCTCATCAGTAACGACAATATAGCTAACAAATGGGAGATGGGGACTCTGGTCAAGATTAAAAAGAAGAGTTTCTGCAAATACTTTAAGCAGAGACCTAAATATACATGTCTTAATCCAACACTGGGGGATATTGTTGAAGAAAAGATCTCCTTCGGTTTGTAACATTCACACACTATTTCAGATTCAGCTGATAACAGAATCACTTTGAAAACATTCAAATGTTGAATTTTCATTTAAATATTGATAAATTATGTTTGATTATTTAACATTTATGTGTTAGAAAAAGTGAAAAACTTCTAACAGACATTTCTAAAGCTCTTTTATCTCCTTCCAGGACCCCAAAGTGAGATTCTGGTGGAAGATTTTTGTAAGAGCTACTTTAATGCATTCAGCATAGAAGCAGGAGGAGATACACAGACCATAATACCTGGAGGACCTGTGGTTGAAAGTACAGCAGGAGCATTCTCAGAGAAGTCAGTATCTTCTGTCAACCTGTTTAATGAGAGCATCAAAGAAGAGGACCTGCGGGAACTCTTTAGGAGAGATGACATGTAGGTGATCTCACCATGATGCCGACTTTATAGAACAGCAGCTTATGAGTAAAGGTAGAATATCCAGGGGAGTAGGGTGAACGTTCTGGACGTAGGAGTTTCTCACCCTCTCCCATCATATGCTCTCCGTTTGCAGGAAATTAAAGACAAATGCTGAAGAGAGGGTGGGTCTGAAGAAGGGAGAGAAACTTGCTTTTGTGAAGATGAGAGCTTACAACAACAATAGAGTTGTTTGTAAAAGCAACACCGCTGCATCTGTGTCACTTAGAGCAAAGTTCATGAAGTTGTTCGGTATTTTACCGGGTTCAAAGGTGAGGTTTTAAATCATCAGTTCTTGTCATGACTGGCTTAATTACTCATTTCATTCACCTGTCTAACTCTGCCCAGTTTCTCATTACTGTTCATCTGATCCACCTGCTCCTGCCACTATTTAAGCTGCCTGCTACCAGTCATCAGGGCCAGGTTATTTCTCTTGTGCCAGTGGTGAGAGTGTTTTAGTGTTACCTTAGTGTCTCAGATTACCTGATCCTGACCTGTTCTGCCTCCCAATCACTGAGCTTGCCTGTTCCCGTCTGATTGGTTCTCGACTCCTGCTAGATTTTGCCTGTTTTATTAACTTGGATCTGTTTCCTGTCACCGCAGTCGATTTCCCTCTGGAGCCTCTTTGGACTTCTGGTCTGGTTCTGTATCCTGAGCACATCCTGACATGTATCTGTGTCTCTGTGTTTCACTCAGTCAGAGGTCAGAATGTTCCCCAACACACTGCCTGAAGGAGCCAACATGTCATTTAGCTGCTAGGGACATTTTAAGGGAAAACTGCTCCCCCTACATTAAATGGTCATGGTGTTCACTCTAATGGATGAGAGCAGAGTCAAGTAGAGGCTGTGATCACTGCACCTTTGCTGGTACAGTGTCAGAGCTGGTTAAGTAACACTGAGAAGAACGTCTCTAACCAAAATGATAAACACCTCACAGATAAGCGCAGATAGATCAACATGTGTTTTATGTGTCATCAGGGAGAGGTGACGACCTTTGCAGTGCCGGAAAATACAGTCTTTGCCTTTGGTCTTCAAGAGGTAACCTTGAAGGATGGTTACCTTAGTAAGAATCTAACATTACATCTGTCATCCTAAAATGTTTATGCAATTACAAATCACCTTGCATAATCATCATTGGTTCATAATTTTTTGTCTTTATTCTGTTTAGCGATCAACCCGAAACGGACAATTAAGAGTAGGTTACAACCATTTAAATTTCTTTCTTGGTTTTCTCCTCTAGTTATTTTTCTAGCCTTTAGGGGTCAAATTCAAGATTTTTGAGGTGAATTCTGTTTATTTGGATTTATTTTAGAATAATCTGTTTCTTTCTAATGGTAACAAGGGTAACACTTCTCGACTTTAACTGTCTTTTCTTTGCCTAAATCTTCTGATCCTGGGGTTTCTGAGATGGGCTTCTCTCCTTTCAGGTTTGGTGGATCATTGTGAGCTTCTTGTCTTTGGTGTCTTGTTTCTGCAGCCCAAGAATTTGCCTTCAGTTTTCAGCAGCTTCAGCTCATTGGTTGCCTGCTTCTCATCTGCACTTTCATCCTTCCATTATGCCCACCAATATTCAAAAGTTAGTTATATAGTATATTTATATTTCATTATCAAATTAGTCCATTATGTCAGAAGTCTGAAAATGTTTTTATAATATTTAATTTACTTTCAGTTTATCTTCAGTAGAGATGACAGATTTTAATGCCATCTTTCCATTTTTATCGTTACCTTGACAGTTTGCGAAATGCTTCAAATTAAGGGTCCTACTGTCCCCACACCTGCTATAGAAGGTCCCATTTCTGGTAAGTTACTAAACTATAGTTTCAATTGAATTTATTTATATACCACCAATTCACAATACATCATCTCAAGGCACTTTACAGAGACTTTTCACAGGTCGAGAGGCAGAACAGGTCGGGATCAGGTCAGAACACAGGTAGGCTAGAATAAATCTCACCAATGCCTCAAAATAGACTGGTACTTATGACTGGTCTGAAGGCTGGATATATAGTGACTAATTAAGATGGACCAGATGAACAGGTAATGAGAAATGGAAAGGGCTAAGCAGATGTGTGAGATTAATACTTAGACCAGACATCAGTGCTGCGATCATGACAACTCACCACATTTTAACACTTCAAATTGTTCAGGTATTTGCAATATCAGAATTTGATGGATATCAGTCTTTGCAATATACTGTAGAGGCGGACTGTTATCAAGTCAACTATTCCACTGAGGATTTGTTATTTTTATTGAAAACTGTTAGAGAGGATTTAATCTGTAGCTTCTAGTTTCTGTGTAGCTATGCTCACTGCTGATCCAAATTTGAGATCCTGGTTATTATTTTAATTATTGTTCAAGTGAAAGTTTGGCTAAATTTGAATTATGCTTTTTGTCTGATATTTAGGTCCAGGGACTGGGTTGTTAGAGACCGGGGTTCCGTTTCAAGAAGCAGGTTTAACAAACTCAGATTCAAATCCACAACTCTAAATTGGTCTAGCTTAAAGTCGGGAGGTTTTGGCTTCACAGCGGCTGCTATGAATTAGATTAATCAGATGGGGGCAGATGGGGTTGGTGCTTTTCTCTGGCCGTTTTGGTCTTCCATAGTATCCAGCACTGTTTTGAAAAAATAGAATTAAAATGTAACTTTCCTGTTTGGTAAAGCTTTAGATCAGATAACAGTATAATAGTTTATGTAATGTAGGGAAGTACTGTACCTTTGATTCAGCAATACCATTATTTTATCTTCTTGGATTTGATTTTAAATGTACTTTTATTTGCCTGTCAATTTGCCAATGACAATAAATCTTTCCACTTAGTGACAAAGAAAGCATTCTTTAAAAAAGTACAGTTCAGCTGCAGTTTTGTATATTTTCTAGCTTTCTGATTATTTTGATTTTTTTGGTCATGATTTGTTGACAGATTTGACTTTGGAGCAGTTAGACCAGTTGCTCAGCAGGATTCCTTTTCAGCAGAGAAAAATAAAACCGTCGCACAGTACTTGCACCAAACAAAGGGCAATTTAGAACATAAATCTTAACACCCCGATTTGCTCTGACATCATCAACTCCCTGAACAAATATCTACCATATTATGTTCCAATGATGAAGCGTTGAAACTTGACTAACTTACATGTTATCACAGGCTTGGTCATTTTGTCTGCTACCATCTGTTCAGCTGGAGAATAGCTTAGACTGATCTTTCCATCCTTCACAGTAGATCTCAAAAAATGCTATTTTATTTTGACTCCTTTACAACGCTGTCTCTTCACAGGGTTTTTAGCTATTGCTATCATACCCTGGTTGTCTTCATCAACCTTTGCTGGTGTATATTGACAGCGGTCAATGCTTTGAAGTCACTGCATCAGATGTAAATGTTCCTGAAAGGTAGTGGCTAAAACCATATATTCTGCTTCAAAGGTGGGTGGGGGGTTCTCAGCCCTGTACCAGGGTGGTTCGCTTATGGTGCATGATTCATTTCATGTCTTTCATTTAACCAGATTACACTGAGCTGAGCAGAAAATCTGCAGCCCATGTAAAAAATAAGTAGAAACTACAATAAAAAAAGAGAATAAAACATAAAATTAGAAAAATCTAATAAATTTGAACCCAGAGGAGCCTGAAGTTCAAAGCAATCAGCTCTGCTACCCTGAATCTGTTGTCAGGAGCAAACAGCATCTAGAGCTGCAATCAGAAATGTTAAAATTATTAATCCTGCATCACCTGGATTAACTGATAATAAAGGTAATGTTTTTCCAGGAATAATTCAAGACCACAAAAAGACCATGATGCCTCTTGCTGATGTCCAAGAGCCGACTCGCAGGAGCCTGATGAAATCACTCACTGAGATTCTGGAGGACAAGGAAGCTCTGGCTCTGCTGGAGGACACAGTAGGAAATAACGTCTTAGCCAAAATTTATGGATTGGAAATCCACATTTTTTAACTCCTCCATCTCCTATCAGCTGGATGAGTGCGCTGATGATGAACATCAGCCTCCGCAGTCTGAAGCCGTTGCCTCGTTCATGGACCTTCTTCATAAGTCCAAAATGTCCAGAGAGATGAATGAGGCCCTTCACCGGCTGGTCTCTGCTTTGAATGGTGAATATCAATATCCTTTTTAAAGAACGGCCATGAATCTGAGTCATCATGGTCGTAAATAGGGCTTTATATTTACTTTTTTGCTCACTGGGCACTGTGGTTTTTCAAAAGTTACGAGCCAAACAGCATTTTCACTAGCCGCAAATTGTTTATTAGAAAGTAATGTTTAACCTGATTAAAGCAGACTATGGCTCGCTCCCTCAGTACTCAGTAAATATTAATCCCAAATGGGAATTAAATGTTGCAGCAACTCAAGGGCAGGTTTTCAACATGTTATAGGTTTTGATAGTACGAAGGAACCTTTTTTCTTTGCAACTTTTAAGAAGCAAAAATGGGTTATTAGAGGGGCTGGGTCACTAAAAATAGTGATAAAGAATCACAGTTGGAAACAGCACATCAGCTGGTTGAGGGTCCCTGGGTTCACTTCCATACAGAAAGCCCATATTCTTATCTTCAGCTACCACAGTATACTACTTATATCCCAGCAATAGTATCTAGGTGTTACTTTATTGTATGTCTCGTACCATGTCCGTTGGTTGTGCTGTTCTTTTTACACCTCTTTGCAGGTGATGAACCAGACTGAAGATGTTTTATCATTATCTCCCTTTCATTTTCTCTTTCTTTCATCTTTTCTCCTGTTTTTCTGTTTTTCCTTTCCTGTTCTACTTACATTGCAGTGTCCATATAATCTGTAAAACTCCCTGCATGAATTATTATAATGCTATTCATTTGCATAAAACAGGCGGAACACTGTGGCAATATTACTGCTCCACTTGTGAAAGTAAAAAATAAACAAAAACAAAAAAACAAACAGAGGAAACTGCTCTCATCAAACTCTTGTTTTTATATGATTATTACTTTTTGTCTGATCTGCAGACTGCGGGTTTGAATGTGCTGTAACAGCTTCACAACTTTGTTTTTCACAGGGACTGCCTTTCTAAAGTGACATCAGTCACAAACAGACCAATGACTAAACACTATGTACAGGTGTTGCTCATGGGAGAAATCGTAGCCTCACATTTACATTTACGTATTAATTGAGATGACCAACTAAAAACTAAATAGAATCCAATCTGCCAAAGCGGCTGTGCCGCCCACCACAGCTGAAATTCACCAGGATTCGGCAGGCTGGTGGTGTTAATGTCCATATTATTTATGGTCTAGTTTTATGGGGAATTGTGTCTTCAATTGAACAATTAATTTATTTTTAGTAGACGTGGATAATATCTATTTAACTTTCCTGTTCAGTCATAAGTTCTTACTGATCTCTGCTCTGATGGTCTGGTTTCTTTGCAGCCTTGCCAGGCAATCTGGCTGCACTGCTGGCTAGAAGTGATCCTGAGACACTGAACTGCCTTATGGAAATGGTGAGTTCAATGACTTCATAATCTCTTTACACATTAAACATCATTTACATAGTTTTACAAACCTAACATGTTCTCCAGATGGACAGTCTGGGGAATGATCAGCGCAAACATCCAGAGTCCCCACCGCTCCCACTGCAGAAGGAAGGAGAGCTCCACCTAGTGGCTGAGTTCGTCATGTCAGCCAATCGTCTGGGTGAACTGAATAAAAAGTGGGATAATCCACACATCACTCCAGAGGCTCTGCTCGAGCTTCTCTACATTAGTGTGTGTGGACTCAGCAAGATGCAGTCCGAATAAATGATAAACGCATCATGCAGGATTTTATCACTGATTCTTTAATACAATCTGTGCACTAATGCTGCACATGGGATGGGTGTTGGTTTTCTTTAGCAAAGGGAGGAAGTTACATGGAGTAATGTCTCATTTAATCAATTGGTATATTTTCTGTTTTGGTTTATTTTGGGGGACAGTTTATATATCTCCATCCACCTTCTCTAGCTTATTATGTCAGGGTCGCGGTGGGGCAGATGGGGTTGGTGCTTTTCTCTGGCCGTTTTGGTCTTCCATAGTATCCAGCACTGTTTTGAAAAAATAGAATTAAAATGTAACTTTCCTGTTTGGTAAAGCTTTAGATCAGATAACAGTATAATAGTTTATGTAATGTAGGGAAGTACTGTACCTTTGATTCAGCAATACCATTATTTTATCTTCTTGGATTTGATTTTAAATGTACTTTTATTTGCCTGTCAATTTGCCAATGACAATAAATCTTTCCACTTAGTGACAAAGAAAGCATTCTTTAAAAAAAGTACAGTTCAGCTGCAGTTTTGTATATTTTCTAGCTTTCTGATTATTTTGATTTTTTTGGTCATGATTTGTTGACAGATTTGACTTTGGAGCAGTTAGACCAGTTGCTCAGCAGGATTCCTTTTCAGCAGAGAAAAATAAAACCGTCGCACAGTACTTGCACCAAACAAAGGGCAATTTAGAACATAAATCTTAACACCCCGATTTGCTCTGACATCATCAACTCCCTGAACAAATATCTACCATATTATGTTCCAATGATGAAGCGTTGAAACTTGACTAACTTACATGTTATCACAGGCTTGGTCATTTTGTCTGCTACCATCTGTTCAGCTGGAGAATAGCTTAGACTGATCTTTCCATCCTTCACAGTAGATCTCAAAAAATGCTATTTTATTTTGACTCCTTTACAACGCTGTCTCTTCACAGGGTTTTTAGCTATTGCTATCATACCCTGGTTGTCTTCATCAACCTTTGCTGGTGTATATTGACAGCGGTCAATGCTTTGAAGTCACTGCATCAGATGTAAATGTTCCTGAAAGGTAGTGGCTAAAACCATATTCTGCTTCAAAGGTGGACAATGCAACTGTGGGCTGCTTTTTAGTTTAACAGGAAACCAGTGGTCCTCTTTTAGACAAAGTCAAGCAGTAACCAGATATGATATGACCTGACATCCCAAGTTCCAAAATTCATTTCAGGGAGATGCTTATACCCTCCACCCAACCCCCCGGGGACAACGGACCCGCATCATGCACCCTACATACACAACTAAGGCCAGCAACTTTTCAACAACTGTTTATTAACTAACAGCGGGGGATGATCTAGGGTTCTATGAGACCAGGGGCTTAGCCCTGAGGGGGAAGATGAGAATGTAGACTTTCTGGTAAATCCCGTTCTAGTGTAAAATATGACAGATTACTGGATTAAAGACATATTTTAGTATACCACATGCTATCACATATCATTATTTACATAATTTGGAAACAGCTGCTCTTTATTTCCCAAAGATATGGAAGGAGGAGAGGAGAGAATTGATACTTCAGCTGCCTGAAACAATCCGTTTCCCCTCCATAACATGGGAAGAAATTAATTTATCAGTCTTTAGCTGTGTTTATTCCTCTCTTCATCAACAACGAAGTCTGTAGATTTGGTGACATTTGATCAATATGTCCCAAAGTTATCAGAGGGAAATCAAATATTTTAGCCACCTGATATAATCCATTCTCCCCATAACATGGGAAAAAAATAAACAAATCCTGTGAAATTTTAAACTGTCATTAAATTTCATATATCATGTATATAAAATCCAAAATAGTAAAAAAAATATGACTGTTGGTTTGATGATCTTTCTGAAATGTATTTTAATTCTCAATTTAAAATGTCTGCAGTAGCATTTTTTGAATTGAGAAATCTTTCTGGATGGAAAGCGAAGCATCATTAAACTTGGAAAAAACAGTCCAGTGGTTTTGTTTTTACCTTTTTTTTGGAATATTTGTTTATTGTTAGATAAACATTTAAACAAAAAATATATTTCATAAAGAACATAAGGAAGGACAGATTAATTCACTGAGCTAAAATATATTGTTGCCCTCGCTTAACTTAGGCAAATAATGATCAAATGTGATCAAATCCACAGGGTTGATGATGAAGAGAGGAATAACATTGGGTTACTTAACGTAATCCCTGGTTCTTTGATAACAGAGTGAGGGACTATGGGAATCACCTTGGCGTGGCCAACTACAGAAGCTCAAATGACATCATGTCTGTCTGTGTCAGACAGGTTGAGCCGTGTCCGTGGCTCCACCCACCAACCATATCACGGCCAACCTACCCGCCTCAACTCATTCTAGGCAGGTTTCTTTCTTTGGTGAAATACCTCACTCTGTTATCAAAGAACCAGCGTTTACGTTAAGTAACCAACGTTTCTAACTTGGCTCGGTGTTTCACTATGGGAGATATGGCCCACTCCCAGATTGCATGATGACACCGAAGCCATACATGATAGGAATCACAATCCAGGCCTCAGGTGGACCCTGACGTCCCTACTCCAAACACTGAGTGCGCTAGCGATGGCCGGGCCACATCCAGCCTGTAAAACCTCAAAATGTGTGCGATGCCCAAGAGGTGGCCATGCCCCCTGTCGAATGGACCCTAACCCCTTTAGGGGGCTCTGATCCTGCGCACCTATATGCCAGAGATATAGCCTCCACAATCCAGTGTGCTAATCTTTGGCGGGAGACAGGTTTGCCCTTATGAGCAGTAGCCAAGGATACAAACAGATTGTCAGCTCTTCTAAAACAGGCTGTCCTGTCCACATAAGCTCTTAAAGCTCCCACTGGACATAAGCAATGAAGCTTCTGCATTTCTGCTGAAGAGGATGGGGGTGAATAGAATGCTAGCAATTCCACCATCGAACACCTGTATGCCGACGCCTACACCTTCGGCACATAAGCAGGGTTGGGTCTCAAGCACACCTTAAAAAGCTTGGGTGCCCACTGTAAACAGGCTGGACTGACTAAAAATTGCATGCAACTCACTTACCTTCTTAGCCGTGGGCAGTTTTCAATAAAAGGAACTTTGTGTCAACCCCCTCCAAATGTTCAAAGGGATGATGACAAAGGGCATCCAAAACCAAAGTGAGATCCTATAATGGCACCAGAGGCTTAGAAACTTGTAACTTACGTTAGGCCAATCTCATGAAACAACACACTAAGGGGTGCTTCCGAACAGGTTTATCACCAAACCCCACGTAACAAGCAGAGATTGCAGCTAAATAAACCTTAATCGTTGAAAAAGCCTTACACTTCTCCAACAAGCTCTGCAGAAAGCAGAGCACATCCACCACTGAACATTGAAAAGGAATGGTCTTTTTTTCCTCACACCATTCCTCAAACAACTTGCCATTTACACTCACTGGCCACTTTATTAGATAAACCTGTCCAACTGCTCGTTAACACTTAATTTCTAAGCAGCCAATCACATGGCGGCAACTCAGTGCATTTAGACATGTAGACATGGTCAAGAAAATCTCCTGCAGTTCAAACCGAGCATCAGTATGGGGAAGAAAGGTGATTTGAGTGACTTTGAACGTGGCATGATTGTTGGTGCCAGAAGGGCTGGTCTGAGTATTTCAGAAACTGCTGATCTACTGGGATTTTCACGCCCATCTCTAGGGTTTACAGAGAATGGTCCGAAAAAGAAAAAACATCCAGTGAGCGGCAGTTCTGTGGGCGGAAATGCCTTGTTGATGCCAGAGGTCAGAGGAGAATGGCCAGACTGGTTCGAGCTGATAGAAGGGCAACAGTGACTCAAATAACCACCCGTTACAACCAAGGTGGGCAGAAGAGCATCTCTGAACGCACAGTACGTCGAACTTTGAGGCAGATGGGCTACAGCAGCAGAAGACCACACCGGGTGCCACTCCTTTCAGCTAAGAACAGGAAACTGAGGCTACAATTTGCACAAGCTCATCGAAATTGGACAATAGAAGATTGGAAAAATGTTGCCTGGTCTGATGAGTCTCGATTTCTGCTGCGACATTCGGATGGTAGGGTCAGAATTTGGCGTCTACAACATGAAAGCATGGATCCATCCTGCCTTGTATCAACGGTTCAGGCTGGTGGCGGTGGTGTCATGGTGTGGGGAATATTTTCTTGGCACTCTTTGGGCCCCTTGGTACCAATTGAGCATCGTTGCAACGCCACAGCCTACCTGAGTACTGTTGCTGACCATGTCCATCCCTTTATGACCACAATGTACCCAACTTCTGATGGCTACTTTCAGCAGGATAATGCGCCATGTCATAAAGCTGGAATCATCTCAGACTGGTTTTCTTGAATGACAATGAGTTTACTGTACTCAAATGGCCTCCACAGTCACCAGATCTCAATCCAATAGAGCATCTTTGGGATGTGGTGGAACGGGAGATTCGCATCATGGATGTGCAGCCGACAAATCTGCGGCAGCTGTGTGATGCCATCATGTCAATATGGACCACACTCCCTGAGGAATGCTTCCAGCACCTTGTTGAATCTATGCCACAAAGAATTGAGGCAGTTCTGAAGGCAAAATGGGGTCCAACCCGTTACTAGCATGGGGTACCTAATAAAGTGACCGGTGAGTGTACTACTGTAAAGATAGTGAGTAGAAGAAGCCCTAGCATTCTGTATGGTGTCGATTACCTCTGGGGGAGGCCTGTTGCATTTAAATTCAACCCAGTCTCATGGGAAAATGTACCTCCACTACGTTGGTCCACACTGCTAAACGTAGTGGAGGTACAGGTGCTGGTCATAAAATTAGAATATCATGAAAAAGTAGATTGATTTCAGTAATTCCATTTAAAAAGTGAAACTTGTATATTATATTCATACATTACATACAAACTCATATATTTCAGATGTTTATTTTGTTTAATTTTGATGATTACAAATGACAACAAATGAAAATCTCAAATTCATCATATCAGAAAATTAGAATATTGTGAAAAGGTTCAAAATTGATGGCCCCTGGTGCCACACTCTAATCAGCTAATTAACTCAAACCACCTGCAAAAGCCTTTAAATGGTCTTTCAGTCTAGTTCTATAGGCTACACAATTATGGGGAAGACTGCTGACTTGACAGTTGTCCAAAAGACGACCATCGACACCTTGCACAAGGAGGGCAAGACACAAAAGGTCATCGCTAAAGAGGCTGGCTGTTCACAGAGCTCAGTGTCCAAGCACATTAATAGAGAGGCGAAGGGAAGGAAAAGATGTGGTCGAAAAAAGTGTACAAGCAAGAGAGATAACCGCACCCTGGAGAGGATTGTGAAACAAAACCCATTCAAAAATGTGGGGGAGATTCACAAAGAGTGGACTGCAGCTGGAGTGAGTGCTTCAAGAACCACCACACACAGACGTATGAAAGACATGGGTTTCTGCTGTCGCATTCCTTGTGTCAAGCCACTCTTGAACCACAGACAGCGTCAGAAGCGTCTTGCCTGGGCTAAAGAGAAACAGGACTGGACTGCTGGTGAGTGGTCCAAAGTCATGTTCTCTGATGAAAGTAAATTTTGCATTTCCTTTGGAAATCAAGGTCCCAGAGTCTGGAGGAAAAGAAGAGAGGCACTTCATCCACGTTGCTTGAAGTCCAGTGTAAAGTTTCCACAGTCAGTGATGGTTTGGGGTGCCATGTCATCTGCTGGTGTTGGTCCATTGTGTTTTCTGAGGTCCAGGGTCAACGCAGCCACATACCAGGAAGTTTTAGAGCACTTCATGCTTCCTGCAGCTGACCAACTTTTTGGAGATGCAGATTTCATTTTCCAACAGGACTTGGCACCTGCACACAGTGCCAAAGCTACCAGTACCTGGTTGAAGGACCATGGTATCCCTGTTCTTAATTGGCCAGCAAACTCTCCTGACCTTAACCCCATAGAAAATCTATGGGGTATTGTGAAGAAGAAGATGCAATACACCAGACCCAACAATTCAGAAGAGCTAAAAGCCACTATTAGAGCAACCTGGGCTATCATAACACCTGAGCAGTGCCACAGACTGATCGACTCCATGCCACGCCGCATTGCTGCAGTAATACAGGCCAAAGGAGGCCCAACTAAATACTGAGTGCTGTACATGCTCATACTTTTCATGTTCATACTTTTCAGTTGGCCAACATTTCTATAAATCCTTTGTTTTTATTGGTCTTCAGTAATATTCTAATTTTCTGATATGATGAATTTGAGATTTTCATTTGTTGTCATTTGTAATCATCAAAATTAAACAAAATAAACATCTGAAATATATGAGTTTGTATGTAATGTATGAATATAATATACAAGTTTCACTTTTTAAATGGAATTACTGAAATCAATCTACTTTTTCATGATATTCTAATTTTATGACCAGCACCTGTACATTAATGGCCATTTTTTTGTGGTACTTTTACATTTCTTCTGCCTATACGCTTTCTATTGTTTTACGTCCTAGTCACGTGACTTTCAAGATTCCAGCTGGGAGAAGAAAAAAAATATATATATGGCCGACATTCGCTCATTTTTTTGTGGAAAGATTAATAACTTTAGTTTGTTTTTGCATTAAAATGAGTTTTGATTACATTTCTAGTGAGAAATGTATAGTTTGTTGTCAGAATATTTACTCAGGGAATGTAAATATTCACTTGCTTGTTTGTTTCTTGCAAAGATTGTTCAAGATAATGTGAAACTGTAACGTTATGGTATAAACATGGCCGAGATTTCTCTAACTTTTAGTGGGAAAATCAATTATTTCAATCAGTTTCTGCATTTAAATGGGTTTTGATTACATTTATAGCGAGCAGTGTAGGGTTTATTTACATAATATTTACTTAGTGAACATACATAATCAACCGCTTGCTAGTTTTTGCTACGATTTTTCGGATCTCGTCAGGATTATGTGAAATTGCAACGTTTTGGCTGCTACCCATCGCCTAGCATTTAGCTGCTGCCCCGATTCAACATTGAATTGTTGCGTCTGAGGTTGATTTTCAGATCAATGCATTACGTCGTGGCATACGGGAGAAACTAATGTTGACAAAATGATCATGGGTTAAGATCGGATGTGTTTTATTTGGAAATCTACCGGATCCTATGTGCATTTAACTTCCTGTTTGGTGCGATCTCATTGATGGGTTTAGGACTACAGCTGTCACTGCAAGTGATGACGTTGCTCCCTGCGACTGGCAAGATCGAGACTGGCCATCATTCAGTCGGCGTGATGGAAAGACTCAACATTTCCTTATCCTGTCCATGCTATTTTCCTGTTTTTGAAAATAAAATAAAAATGCGGTGACGTGCCGGAGTAAAATCATAATTCTAGCGTACCCGGGACAGCTGGTGACATATGTTGCTCGCGACGATAGCTGTAGTCCACACAGCGGCCTCAACTCTTGGAATAATCTGAAATCTTCGCTGTATTTTATTATTTTTTTTCTTTGCACTAAAAAAAAACTAAACAAAAAAAACAAAACAATTTAAATACACAACCAGCATATCTGGAATCAATGACAGAGAGCGACTGGGACCAGAAGTTTATTAATTGCTCCCCATTGATTTCCATTCAAAATGTTTTCGGTCCCACCGGGCTCACTGGAATACATACCGCCACCTACTGTTCATGAGTGTGTAGCAACATTGTTTTACATCTATTAAATTCTATTTTTTAATTTTGTATTCTGAAGATAAATAAATAATGCTTACCTTAATCTATAAATATCCTTTATATTTCCTTTATTTTCCAATAATCCTTTAAGACTCTATTCTTGGCCTGTCCATTCAACTACTCTTCTCAATTTCTCCCTTTCAGGTTCATATGTTTTACAGTTCATCAATACGTGTTCTACATTTTCTATCTCTCCACATCCTTCACATTTATCATTATTTTTCCTCCCTATTAAGTATAAATTGTCATTTAAATAAGTATGACCTACTCTTAATCTGATCATTATTATTTCTTCCCTTCGGTTTCTTTCATTAATATTTCTATTTAATACTGACTTTTGTACTTTATATAACCTTCTTCCTTTTTTATCTTCATTCCACCTTTTTTGCCATATTTCAATTTCTTTCCTCTTAATAAATGATTTTCCTTCCCCTTTCCCTAAAGGAATTGTAATTGTTATTGCCTCCTCTAAAGCCCTTTTTGCTAATTTGTCTGCCTTTTCATTTCCTTTTACCCCTTCATGTGCTGGAACCCAAAAAACCAATTATCAATGCCACCCTTGTATAATCTAAATAAACTGTGCTGAATTTCTAATACTAAATCTTTCCTATTATTTCCTTCTCCCTGAATACTTTCTAAAACTGCTTTGGAATCCGTGCAGACCACCACCCTGTCTGGTCTGACCTCCTCCACCCATTGTAAACTCAGTATAACTGCCACCATCTCTGCTGTGAAAACAGATAGTTGATCTTAAATTCTTTTAGAAATGTGTATTTTGAACTCTGGTACATATATTTCTATTCCCACACACCCTTTTAAATTCTTAGAACCATCTGAATATATGTTAAGGTAATTATAATATGAGTTTCTTAAATATATATCAGTCTGTATCACTATTTCATTTAAATTCCAATCATTTTTCATTTTAATAAGTCTCATGTCTACATTTATCTCAGGAAATAGCCATGGAGGAATAACACTAATTGGATTAAACTGTGCTATTTCCTTATCCTCTAATCCAAACTCTTTAATCAATTTGCTTATAACCCATCCAAATCCATTATTATGGAACTTTGAATATTCCCAACAAGTTTGTAGAATTGTTGAAGTTACATTTTCATCCATACTACTTTTAATTTTCATCCAATATACTAAGAGTTTAGTTTCTTGAGAGCAGAACCAATTAAGAATTGATGATCTGCAGCTGTGGAGCCTGCAGAGAACTCTACTTAAACCTTAGGTCTGGTTTGTTACTTCACTTGTTGCTGGAATCATGGGAGGTGTTTGGATCCTGGTGTTTTGTCCTCTGATATTTTTGCTCCAAGGTTTGTAGTTTTCTCTTAAGTTTGCTTTAAGGTTGTTAAATCTTAACTTGATAACTCTGTTGCCATGGTAAAAATTTATTTTGAAATATTCATGAGTTTTTTCATTTCTGTTTTAGAAGTAATTTGACTATTTATGGTAAAATAAGTTGAGTTAATTTGTGTATGTTCTCTAAATTTTCAAGTACAAATTTCAAACTTTAGTTTTGTTCAATTCACAAATGGTTGAGTGCCACCTTTTTTTTTGTTTTTTGAATTGGGTGTTGATAACCTTTAACTTAATGTGGCATTTTAAAAGCTTATGTTCTAGTGGGATCTATGCTGTAGTTGAAGAGCTCTTCAGTAAAGATTTGCTTTATCCACAGGATCATGCTTTCCTGTGGATAAAAATGAAGCACATCAGGAGCCACAGACTGGAAACTGTAAGCTGTTAAGGGGTTTAGCAATGTCTTCAGGGTTCATTGCTGGCACTAATGTTGCTATTCTGTTTTTCAGTGTTTTCCCAAAATGAAATTTCCATGAAGAGGAAAAGTATGTCTTTGCTCCAGTCAATGGATTCCAGGTTGAGGCTAATTTCAAAACAAGGTAATAGTTTTCTAGAACATTCGTTTTCAGTTTGGCAATACGATGTATTGTAGCAAACTAATTATGACTCTACAGCTCAACTGGACAACAATGAAGTGGAGCTGTTAAGGGGAGCTGTCAAATGGAGCGGCGGAGCCGGCGGTGCCGGCTCCCACAACGTGTCAAGCGACGCTGCTGGCTCCCACAACGTGTCAAGCGACGCTGCTGGCTCCCACAACGTGTCAAGCGACGCTGCTGGCTCCCACAACGTGTCAAGCGACGCTGCTGGCTCCCACAACGTGTCAAGCGACGCTGCTGGCTCCCACAACGTGTCAAGCGACGCTGCTGGCTCCCACAACGTGTCAAGCGACGCTGCTGGCTCCCACAACGTGTCAAGCGACGCTGCTGGCTCCCACAACGTGTCAAGCGACGCTGCTGGCTCCCACAACGTGTCAAGCGACGCTGCTGGCTCCCACAACGTGTCAAGCGACGCTGCTGGCTCCCACAACGTGTCAAGCGACGCTGCTGGCTCCCACAACGTGTCAAGCGACGCTGCTGGCTCCCACAACGTGTCAAGCGACGCTGCTGGCTCCCACAACGTGTCAAGCGACGCTGCTGGCTCCCACAACGTGTCAAGCGACGCTGCTGGCTCCCACAACGTGTCAAGCGACGCTGCTGGCTCCCACAACGTGTCAAGCGACGCTGCTGGCTCCCACAACGTGTCAAGCGACGCTGCTGGCTCCCACAACGTGTCAAGCGACGCTGCTGGCTCCCACAACGTGTCAAGCGACGCTGCTGGCTCCCACAACGTGTCAAGCGACGCTGCTGGCTCCCACAACGTGTCAAGCGACGCTGCTGGCTCCCACAACGTGTCAAGCGACGCTGCTGGCTCCCACAACGTGTCAAGCGACGCTGCTGGCTCCCACAACGTGTCAAGCGACGCTGCTGGCTCCCACAACGTGTCAAGCGACGCTGCTGGCTCCCACAACGTGTCAAGCGACGCTGCTGGCTCCCACAACGTGTCAAGCGACGCTGCTGGCTCCCACAACGTGTCAAGCGACGCTGCTGGCTCCCACAACGTGTCAAGCGACGCTGCTGGCTCCCACAACGTGTCAAGCGACGCTGCTGGCTCCCACAACGTGTCAAGCGACGCTGCTGGCTCCCACAACGTGTCAAGCGACGCTGCTGGCTCCCACAACGTGTCAAGCGACGCTGCTGGCTCCCACAACGTGTCAAGCGACGCTGCTGGCTCCCACAACGTGTCAAGCGACGCTGCTGGCTCCCACAACGTG
This sequence comes from Cyprinodon diabolis, assembly GCA_030533445.1. NCBI lineage: Eukaryota > Metazoa > Chordata > Actinopteri > Cyprinodontiformes > Cyprinodontidae > Cyprinodon > Cyprinodon diabolis. The sequence goes on along the minus strand of CM060069.1, from coordinate 41,845,851 downwards.
TCAAGCGACGCTGCTGGCTCCCACAACGTGTCAAGCGACGCTGCTGGCTCCCACAACGTGTCAAGCGACGCTGCTGGCTCCCACAACGTGTCAAGCGACGCTGCTGGCTCCCACAACGTGTCAAGCGACGCTGCTGGCTCCCACAACGTGTCAAGCGACGCTGCTGGCTCCCACAACGTGTCAAGCGACGCTGCTGGCTCCCACAACGTGTCAAGCGACGCTGCTGGCTCCCACAACGTGTCAAGCGACGCTGCTGGCTCCCACAACGTGTCAAGCGACGCTGCTGGCTCCCACAACGTGTCAAGCGACGCTGCTGGCTCCCACAACGTGTCAAGCGACGCTGCTGGCTCCCACAACGTGTCAAGCGACGCTGCTGGCTCCCACAACGTGTCAAGCGACGCTGCTGGCTCCCACAACGTGTCAAGCGACGCTGCTGGCTCCCACAACGTGTCAAGCGACGCTGCTGGCTCCCACAACGTGTCAAGCGACGCTGCTGGCTCCCACAACGTGTCAAGCGACGCTGCTGGCTCCCACAACGTGTCAAGCGACGCTGCTGGCTCCCACAACGTGTCAAGCGACGCTGCTGGCTCCCACAACGTGTCAAGCGACGCTGCTGGCTCCCACAACGTGTCAAGCGACGCTGCTGGCTCCCACAACGTGTCAAGCGACGCTGCTGGCTCCCACAACGTGTCAAGCGACGCTGCTGGCTCCCACAACGTGTCAAGCGACGCTGCTGGCTCCCACAACGTGTCAAGCGACGCTGCTGGCTCCCACAACGTGTCAAGCGACGCTGCTGGCTCCCACAACGTGTCAAGCGACGCTGCTGGCTCCCACAACGTGTCAAGCGACGCTGCTGGCTCCCACAACGTGTCAAGCGACGCTGCTGGCTCCCACAACGTGTCAAGCGACGCTGCTGGCTCCCACAACGTGTCAAGCGACGCTGCTGGCTCCCACAACGTGTCAAGCGACGCTGCTGGCTCCCACAACGTGTCAAGCGACGCTGCTGGCTCCCACAACGTGTCAAGCGACGCTGCTGGCTCCCACAACGTGTCAAGCGACGCTGCTGGCTCCCACAACGTGTCAAGCGACGCTGCTGGCTCCCACAACGTGTCAAGCGACGCTGCTGGCTCCCACAACGTGTCAAGCGACGCTGCTGGCTCCCACAACGTGTCAAGCGACGCTGCTGGCTCCCACAACGTGTCAAGCGACGCTGCTGGCTCCCACAACGTGTCAAGCGACGCTGCTGGCTCCCACAACGTGTCAAGCGACGCTGCTGGCTCCCACAACGTGTCAAGCGACGCTGCTGGCTCCCACAACGTGTCAAGCGACGCTGCTGGCTCCCACAACGTGTCAAGCGACGCTGCTGGCTCCCACAACGTGTCAAGCGACGCTGCTGGCTCCCACAACGTGTCAAGCGACGCTGCTGGCTCCCACAACGTGTCAAGCGACGCTGCTGGCTCCCACAACGTGTCAAGCGACGCTGCTGGCTCCCACAACGTGTCAAGCGACGCTGCTGGCTCCCACAACGTGTCAAGCGACGCTGCTGGCTCCCACAACGTGTCAAGCGACGCTGCTGGCTCCCACAACGTGTCAAGCGACGCTGCTGGCTCCCACAACGTGTCAAGCGACGCTGCTGGCTCCCACAACGTGTCAAGCGACGCTGCTGGCTCCCACAACGTGTCAAGCGACGCTGCTGGCTCCCACAACGTGTCAAGCGACGCTGCTGGCTCCCACAACGTGTCAAGCGACGCTGCTGGCTCCCACAACGTGTCAAGCGACGCTGCTGGCTCCCACAACGTGTCAAGCGACGCTGCTGGCTCCCACAACGTGTCAAGCGACGCTGCTGGCTCCCACAACGTGTCAAGCGACGCTGCTGGCTCCCACAACGTGTCAAGCGACGCTGCTGGCTCCCACAACGTGTCAAGCGACGCTGCTGGCTCCCACAACGTGTCAAGCGACGCTGCTGGCTCCCACAACGTGTCAAGCGACGCTGCTGGCTCCCACAACGTGTCAAGCGACGCTGCTGGCTCCCACAACGTGTCAAGCGACGCTGCTGGCTCCCACAACGTGTCAAGCGACGCTGCTGGCTCCCACAACGTGTCAAGCGACGCTGCTGGCTCCCACAACGTGTCAAGCGACGCTGCTGGCTCCCACAACGTGTCAAGCGACGCTGCTGGCTCCCACAACGTGTCAAGCGACGCTGCTGGCTCCCACAACGTGTCAAGCGACGCTGCTGGCTCCCACAACGTGTCAAGCGACGCTGCTGGCTCCCACAACGTGTCAAGCGACGCTGCTGGCTCCCACAACGTGTCAAGCGACGCTGCTGGCTCCCACAACGTGTCAAGCGACGCTGCTGGCTCCCACAACGTGTCAAGCGACGCTGCTGGCTCCCACAACGTGTCAAGCGACGCTGCTGGCTCCCACAACGTGTCAAGCGACGCTGCTGGCTCCCACAACGTGTCAAGCGACGCTGCTGGCTCCCACAACGTGTCAAGCGACGCTGCTGGCTCCCACAACGTGTCAAGCGACGCTGCTGGCTCCCACAACGTGTCAAGCGACGCTGCTGGCTCCCACAACGTGTCAAGCGACGCTGCTGGCTCCCACAACGTGTCAAGCGACGCTGCTGGCTCCCACAACGTGTCAAGCGACGCTGCTGGCTCCCACAACGTGTCAAGCGACGCTGCTGGCTCCCACAACGTGTCAAGCGACGCTGCTGGCTCCCACAACGTGTCAAGCGACGCTGCTGGCTCCCACAACGTGTCAAGCGACGCTGCTGGCTCCCACAACGTGTCAAGCGACGCTGCTGGCTCCCACAACGTGTCAAGCGACGCTGCTGGCTCCCACAACGTGTCAAGCGACGCTGCTGGCTCCCACAACGTGTCAAGCGACGCTGCTGGCTCCCACAACGTGTCAAGCGACGCTGCTGGCTCCCACAACGTGTCAAGCGACGCTGCTGGCTCCCACAACGTGTCAAGCGACGCTGCTGGCTCCCACAACGTGTCAAGCGACGCTGCTGGCTCCCACAACGTGTCAAGCGACGCTGCTGGCTCCCACAACGTGTCAAGCGACGCTGCTGGCTCCCACAACGTGTCAAGCGACGCTGCTGGCTCCCACAACGTGTCAAGCGACGCTGCTGGCTCCCACAACGTGTCAAGCGACGCTGCTGGCTCCCACAACGTGTCAAGCGACGCTGCTGGCTCCCACAACGTGTCAAGCGACGCTGCTGGCTCCCACAACGTGTCAAGCGACGCTGCTGGCTCCCACAACGTGTCAAGCGACGCTGCTGGCTCCCACAACGTGTCAAGCGACGCTGCTGGCTCCCACAACGTGTCAAGCGACGCTGCTGGCTCCCACAACGTGTCAAGCGACGCTGCTGGCTCCCACAACGTGTCAAGCGACGCTGCTGGCTCCCACAACGTGTCAAGCGACGCTGCTGGCTCCCACAACGTGTCAAGCGACGCTGCTGGCTCCCACAACGTGTCAAGCGACGCTGCTGGCTCCCACAACGTGTCAAGCGACGCTGCTGGCTCCCACAACGTGTCAAGCGACGCTGCTGGCTCCCACAACGTGTCAAGCGACGCTGCTGGCTCCCACAACGTGTCAAGCGACGCTGCTGGCTCCCACAACGTGTCAAGCGACGCTGCTGGCTCCCACAACGTGTCAAGCGACGCTGCTGGCTCCCACAACGTGTCAAGCGACGCTGCTGGCTCCCACAACGTGTCAAGCGACGCTGCTGGCTCCCACAACGTGTCAAGCGACGCTGCTGGCTCCCACAACGTGTCAAGCGACGCTGCTGGCTCCCACAACGTGTCAAGCGACGCTGCTGGCTCCCACAACGTGTCAAGCGACGCTGCTGGCTCCCACAACGTGTCAAGCGACGCTGCTGGCTCCCACAACGTGTCAAGCGACGCTGCTGGCTCCCACAACGTGTCAAGCGACGCTGCTGGCTCCCACAACGTGTCAAGCGACGCTGCTGGCTCCCACAACGTGTCAAGCGACGCTGCTGGCTCCCACAACGTGTCAAGCGACGCTGCTGGCTCCCACAACGTGTCAAGCGACGCTGCTGGCTCCCACAACGTGTCAAGCGACGCTGCTGGCTCCCACAACGTGTCAAGCGACGCTGCTGGCTCCCACAACGTGTCAAGCGACGCTGCTGGCTCCCACAACGTGTCAAGCGACGCTGCTGGCTCCCACAACGTGTCAAGCGACGCTGCTGGCTCCCACAACGTGTCAAGCGACGCTGCTGGCTCCCACAACGTGTCAAGCGACGCTGCTGGCTCCCACAACGTGTCAAGCGACGCTGCTGGCTCCCACAACGTGTCATCTTTTGAATAAAGAAATTGACTTTAAATTTTTGTTCAGATTTAGCCAGATGGGGTGTCTTATCATATAATTGGCAAATGTTGAGGGAACCCATTCGGTATTGGGTCCAATAGATCTAAACTGAAAGAGTTGGTGAATTTATACAAATTGGACAAAACTACAGAAATTAAACCTTCACATACTAAATAATACGAATATAGGTCTACATAGTCTGACATTTATATTTGTCTGGTTTTCTAATCTAGGGCAGCATATCACAACTTTGCATATGTGTGATTTGTTAAACGATGCAGCCGACCCGACTTTGATTCTGAACTGCTGCATGTCCAACCCCCCCCCCACACCCTTTCACATCGCCCACTATCTTAAAGCCCAAATGCTACATTAGTTTTCTCTGTAAATTTGATCAATTCTCATTGCTAAGAAGATGAAGCCCAACTCTCTTGTAAGCCAAATTCTGCTCTTCACTCTGACTTAGAAGTTGACAAACTTTGTCATTTTGTACAGTGTATACATGAAGTTTCGTTTAGCTTTGTCCAGCACATACTGGTCTTCCAACAATGCCTGAGCAGCCAGGCAATTGGGTAACGGTATGAAGAAAGTTAAGTTGTGGATCTCTGCCCACTGGTCACCACCAACCTGTCCAGGTATCTAAATGATTATCCACAATGAGAAGTCCACTCTGGTAATTGCCAGCTCTGTAGTCAGAAACGTGGCGTTAGAGCTCCCAGGGACCATAGTCTAATGCTTTGAAGCATTGATGGATTTGATGCTGTGATCGGCAGATACTGATTTTTGTGAGCTTTGATCGGCGCTCAGCTCCACAAACCCCGATCGATGCATGTCTATTTATGGGTTGGAAATCCATCCTCGTCTGTCAGCTCATGCCAATGAGTGAAAGCTGGGCCAATGTTGATCTTTGGCTGCCATTTTAAGTTTAGTGTCGTTGAAATTGATATAAAACCCCCTCAGGCCATGACAGAGGGCCATTTACTGGAAAAAAAAAGAAATTCAATGAGTCATTTTTTAAATTAAGTGCATTTTCCTTGAATTTAGGAGGTAGGTCTGAAACTTTGCCAATGGAATTGGACAATTTGCATTGAAATAAGAAAAAACTATTGCATTGTCAATCCAAGTACCTGACGTACAAAACTGTAAACTTGAAACAAAGTTTGAAACCACCTGTGGTGGACTTGACTCCTGCAGACCAGGTTTCAGAGATCATATTTATACGAGTATTTTTACCAGAGAATCAGTCAACTGTGCAAAACTTACAACCTGAGACAAAGTCTGATGAAACCACCTCTGTTGAGGACTTCATTCCAGAGGACGATGTTTCAGAGATCACATTTCTTCAGGAAGATCCAGTTGAGAACCAAGCAGAACAAACTAATCAGTTTTCCAGCTGCAATGAAGAAATTAAAAATTAAAAGAGAGAAAAGCAGCAGTGGAAACTCTCAATGACCTGATCTGGAAAAATACTGAACAAAATTACTGTTCAGAGCTACCCTGATGAACAAATGCATGCCGTCTGTGAGCGTCTGTTCCAGAGTCTCTGGGCTCAAATTGAAGATTGACTCGATGGCTTGACCCCAAAGATGATTAAAAGCCTGGGCAATGCCGTTTTCAGGGACCTCTGTAAGAAATGTCATCCAGAGCTTCTCCCTAAATACCTGGATTTAGGGGAGCCAGTAACTGAAGAGAGAATTTTGGTATTAGAAAAAGTCTGCTCTTCAAACCATCAAAGATAGTCAGATAAGTTAATGTTGTTAATGGCTACAATGAAGCCATGAAAAACAGCGTGTCTGCGCTTTACATTGGGATTTAGAGGATTTACAGCCTTCATTTGTCCTTGTTCCAGAAAAAAATCTACAAAAAATTTTAGATTTCTGATTGTTTCACTCAAAAAATACTAATAAAAATATAAAATGTGCATTGATTAAAAATCTTATTAGATCAAATAAAATTTTAAGATTGAAAGGCCTCAGTGCCTTCCTGTGGCCACATTAGATACTGCAGACCATATTAAATTCTTTACTAACCAGAAAAAAGGGGAAAGTAGTTCAAATGTGTCGTGGGAAAAAATCATTCAACTTTTCACCTTGACCTTCACTATTAAATAAACGGAAGTCGTTGGATTTCACTCAGTCGGCACATTTATTCATATCTTTGCAAAGAGAGAACAGTTCATCATACAGCCCTAATGGCACAGCATTCTGCCCTGTTCTGCCTGAGCAGCGTTCGTTCCTCCTTAGTTACAACAATGGAAAGTAGTCAAAACAAATTACAGACACTTTGGTTAAACAGTAACATGTTATGAATAAACCTTGAGGAATAATCTGGTTTGTTATGGGAAGAAGCTATGTCTAGTCTACAAACACCATCCTGCAGAGAATGAAAGTGAAACAGACTGAAAAACAAAATACATTTTTAATACAAAGAATAGAAAACTTTGAACAGCAATAAATCAGGAAGTTTCTTAGCTAATCAGCTAAAAATAAACAAAGAAAAGTGACTATATTTGCAGTTACAGACTCAATTGGTAATACATTACAGGATCCGGAGGGTATTAATAATGCCTTCTGAGATTTCTATAAATCTTTATACACATCACAGTTAAATCCATCAAATAATGATATCAAACTATTTCTGGAGAAAATAACTCTTCCTAAATTATCAGAGAGTCAAAGAGCGACCCTGGACTCACTGCTGTGTACAGCTGAAGTTCAGGAAGCATTAAAAAGCATGCCAAATAATAAAGCGCCAGGTCCAGACGGGTTCCCTACTGAGCTCTATAAAGAGTTCTGGGACATTCTGGCCCCAACGTTCCACAGAATGCTGCAGGAAACTCTAGATAATGGCAAATTTCCAGTTAATATGAATTCTGCCACCATTAGTCTCCTGCTTAAGCCAGGCAAAGATCCTATGTTTCCGACCAGCTATCGTCCCATATCCTTAATTAACGTGGATATTAAAATAATCTGTAAAGCTTTAGCAAAACGATTAGATAAAGTCACTCCTCTCATAATCCACCCAGATGAAACTGGTTTCATGAAAGGAAGGCAGTCAGCTGCTAACACTGCTGAATTTAATAGATTATTCCTACAGTAAAAATCTTAAATCCTACATATTTTCTTTAGATGCAGAAAAAGCATTCGATAGAGTAAACTGGACATTTTTATTTGCTACTCTACATAAATTTGGTTTTGGCAATTCCTTTATGAGTTGGTTAAAAATATTATACAGCTGCCCAACAGCCTGTGTCAGGACAAATAATCAAACAACTTCCAGCTTTTGTCTCCAGAGGGGCACCAGGCAGGGATGCCTGCTCTCCCCCTCACTTTTTGCTATTTTCATTGAGCCTCTGGCTGCTACAATCAGACAAACTAATGTGGTTAAAGGTATAAAAGGCATAAAAATAGAGCATAAAATTAGTCTTTACGCAGATGATGTATTACTTTATCTCCAGCACTCAAACACTTGCCTCTCTCAAGTGATTAGTTTACTAGAATCTTTCTCCAAAGTCTCAGAATACTCTATAAATTGGTCTAAATCTGTAATACTACCAATTAATTGCTCTCTACAGAATCCCTCAGGGGTACAATTGCAATCAGGACATATCAAATATTTGGGAATTACTGTGTCATCTAAACTAGCTGAGTTACCAAAACTCGACCACATCCCTCTTTTAAATAAAATAGAAGAGGACCTAGAAAGAAGGAAATCGCTTCCGATCTCCCTTATGGGTAGGGTAACCTCAAATAAAATGATGGTCTTACCCAGAATTAACTACCTATTTTTAATGATCCATCCCAAATAAACCATCACCCGAATGGTTTAAATCTCTGGATTCGTCCATCTCTAAATTTCTTTGGAAGGACAAACCCCCTCCTATCAGCTTAAAGACATTACAGAAAACTAAAGACAGAGGGGGACTAGATTTACCTAACTTCCAACACTACTACTTAGCAAATAGATTACAATACATCTCTAAATGGATAAAACATAATCCCTTAGATGAGCCCTGGATAGACACAGAACAGGAAATATGCAGTAATATAATTTCAGATTTGCCGTTTATTAGCTCTAAGATCCAACGGCACTCATGTTTTAAAAATATTAACATCAGCTCTTCCCTGACAGCATGGTGGGAATTTCTAAAAATAACGAAGTCATCACTTATCCCGTGCAGTCGTACACCCATCTGGAATAACCCCGACATTCTACAAAACAATAATATCATGAACTTTCCGTACTGGAAGAATAAAGGTATTACATATCTGGATCATTTATTTGAAGGAACATAGTTTATCACATTTGCTAGATTAAATTTGCAATATGGCATTAACAAAAATAAATTCTTAGAATATGAGCAAATTAAAGCTATAATTAGAAATAAATGTAAGCATATTGATGGAGGTTTACAAATTCCAACTAATATATCAGAGTTCCTAGAATTAACCCCACCCCCAAACTACTGTCTAAATTATACAGGACACTGACTAAACTGGATGATGCAATATCTCTTCCTATTACTAAATGGGAGGAGGATTTATCAGTCAGCTTTGAACAAAACATCTGGGCTCAGATTCATCTAAGAACTTTTAACGTGACTAGAAACCCCAATTTACAATTAATACAATCCAAAATCCTCCACAGAGTGCACTATACAGGTCAAAGATTAGCCGATACCGCACCGTGACGTCACAAACCAGTAGGTGTCAGTAGTGTTCTTTGACAAACATGGATGCCTCCAGTTAAGCACATTCACTAGAAAATTAATTTTAATTAAAAACACTGATCATTTATTGAACAGGATGGAATAATTTCAGATTTAAAGAACTTTAAGAAGTTTGAATTCTGAATATAAATAGACTTTTCCTTTAATACTTTAAAACATGTGATAACATCTTATTACCTTTATGCATCAGTTGGTAATAAATAATGGCTGACTGGTCAGTGACAGAGTCAGAGTCTGACTGATGCTCTATAACAGACATGAAAACCAGATGGAAGTGACAGCAGAGGAAACACAATCTTTGCTGAAAAAGTTTCCGTTGCTCTGAGCTTTTATTATTTATAAACATTAATAACTGAGTATTTGTTATGAGCTGTTAATCATCAATTCATTCGGAGAAAACTGCAGCTTTCAGTTGCAGAGGAAGAGCGTTAGTGAGAGCACTCTGCCTCTATGGATCATCATCAACCATCTGGGCGTAGATGACAGCAGTAAACAGGCTTCGGTCTGAGCTGTGGACTGTTTTCTTCTTCTTTGGTTTCTCAAATGTTGGATGGTCTCCCAGGGCAGCAAAACACACATTTCTCCCCTAGAATTAAACATTTGATTTAGAATGATGGCAGTTCCTCTAAGGAATGCAATGTGTGGGAAAAACCTGCAATTGATCATTTAGAAAACTATAGCTATACTTCAAAGGTTCCATGAAGTGAATTTATTGTTTGTCTAAAAATCTGTTTATAAAAAACTGTTAAATGAGTTTCAGTTGGTTACCTCTGTTTTTCCTGCAGGTCTCATAGAGTCAGATTTGTTTTCCTTATCATCAGGTGTTTCTGCAGTGGGAATTAAAATAAGAGTCAAGGAATCAAAGTACTGTAATAGAAATGTAGGTTTGGAAGGATGTATATTCAGTCAGTACCTGGTTTCCAGCAAAGGAAGGAACCAAGAAGTGAGGAAAGAAAAGTGGAAAGAAAACAAACAGCAGGACAGACAGAGAACAGCAGCTTCCAGCACAAACCACACTCCTCCACTGGTCTCCCCTGGTCTAAAAAAAGAAAATTAAAATTGTTTCAGAATTTTCAATTTATCAATCGATGTTAGTAAATGATATCTAAACAACATTAAAAAATCAACTAATTTTTATCAAATGTGCGCCAAATAAAAGCATCTAAACAGATTGTTCTAGTCTGTAGTTTTAACACAGAGAAAATTATTTCCTAATCACCTCCTGATTCTGTGGATGTCATTAGCTGATCTCTACCAGTAAATACTGAGATGCATCATTTTATTAATCATAATATCAACAGGAATGATTATTGATCAACCAAAGAAATGTAAGATTATTTTTCTCAAACCCAAAACACTTTTAGTTTATTTTTTTTTCAGATCTCTACTGAAAAAGAGATTGTTAATCTTAATGGTTATTTTCTGGGGTCAATAAAGGTCAAATAATAAAGTAATTAAAGATACATTCATCTGTTTGATTTATAAGCATGGTCAAAAGTTTTTATTTTTAAATATTCCAAATAAATCATAAGATTAATCCACTCATTAACATCTTGATATTTCATCTTTCTCTGATTCAGCTCCACATTAATGTTAAAACACTTTGATCCAATTTTTGTAAAATAATTATTCTTCTAGAAGCTCTGTGATCAAATGAGAAAGGAGAACTTACAGAGTTTGATCCTTGTGCTGATTCCATAGACGTAGACGTAGTAAGAGGAATTTTTTCCATTTTTGTCTTTCTCCACCTTTTGTTCAATTGTTCCACAGTAATAAAGTCCTTCATCAGAATCAGTGACAAATACTCCAGTGGACGGCCTGCAGTCACAATAGAGGGTGATGTTGTCTCCAGGTCGAACAATCGTCTCCAGCATTGAAGCAGAAATGGAGCAGAGATTCCAGGAAAAAAGTCCTGAAACAGAAAGACGTTGAAGAAAGAACATGAATATTGTTCCAGGATTAAAGCTCCGACATTCAGGAGATCTAAACTTTAAATATAGCCAAATTTAGTTTTTATCTCTATCATGGTCATAATTATTTATATGTTCGTAAATCTAAAAATTACCAAAGAGAACAACCAGAATCATCTGCCTTTCATCCATGGCGACGTTGATCTGCATCTAAGTGACAGTTTCACAGGTTTCATACGGTGAAGATATGATGCAGATTCTTCGTAGAAGCTGATTGGCTGCTGGAATGGAACATTTTATTCTGAGGTTTTTTTGTCCGGGCTTAGGTTCATAATGTGAGTTTGGTTGGTGTTTAAGATGATGCAACTTTGAGAAAAATAACACTGAGCTGAATGGATGAACTGATGAAAAATAATTCTGGATCAAACCAAATACTATATTTAATCGCATTCATTAAAAATAAGTTTAGTAAAATTTTAAAAAGGTCAAAGATACAGAAATGTTTAGCTAACCTTAATCTGAGCTTAAATATCAGCTAAACCTATTTACACATGGACAGATCAAACTGATTTCAGATGGAACTATTCACAAACTGGGATTATATTAAACTGCACTTCCAATGTTCACCACTGTTCGGCGCCAAAAACCTTTTTCCTCTGAGCACGGAGCAGTCGGCTTTCTTGGACTTGCAGTGAATCATGGGATACCCATGGCTACGGAGGAAACAGCGGACATGTCCTAATCTGAACAGACCTCGTCGCAACGCTATGATGTCATCGACTGACAAATCTGGCCTGCAGAGGACGCAGCTGCTGAATTTGAAGTTGGCAATGATGTGTACTGTGTGCACAATAATGTTTACATTAATGTGTAATTTGTGTAATCTCCTGAGCTCTTGTGGGTGTGAAACGTCATCAGCCTCAGCTCAGTTTTAATTGACAGCAGCTTCCAGGTTAGTATTAAGTTAAAGTATTAAGTTAAAAGTTCTCTTTTCTGTTGCTGTTGTTCAATAAAACTACGTTTTAAGATCATTTGAGGCGAGAAGATTGTACTTTTGGTTCACTATATGGAACATTTATTGATTTAATGCACAATTTAAAAAAAAGGTTCTGATGTTGAGATGTCCAGGGGCCGTTGCTAACAGCAGCCAGGGCTAAAGTTAGCCCGTCTGCAGCAGCCAGGGCTAACGTTAGCCCGTCTGCAGCAGCCAGGGCTAAAGTTAGCCCGTCTTCAGCAGCCGCTGTCTCTGATGGCGGTTTGATTGTTTTATTTATTTAAAGTATATTTGATTTCTCTTTATCTGAGCATTATTATTCATTATTATTCCCTCACTAAATGAAAAAAGTCATAATTTATTATTATCTAGAGACTATTAATAACAGGAGGTGAAATACAGCTCCAGACTAGCTTTGAATGTGGTGATGTCATCAGTACGCTTCTGTTCCAGTTGGCCCAGATTTATTCTGCATGCTCCTGTTCTCCCTGAGTCCAGACTTTCCTGGGTTCTAGTCAAGAACGTACTTGGTGAGAAAACGAGTCCGTACTAGTGTAATGGAGATTTTATTCAACATGGATTTTCTCTTATACTCAGAAGCGAAATCCAGCTCAACTCAGACACGAAAGGCAACTCCACATAAGGTGTATTGAAATAATCCTGTCGAATATGAGCGTGAGCTAAGAGAACTGTCAGAAGAGAGCTGCAGTTCTGTGTTTTGGCCACAGGTGGCAGTATCATTAGAAAACTCCATAAGGCCTCTTTAAAGGTTTAAACAGCCCCTGGAACATGAGCTACAGCTGTCACATGTTTTAACACCAAAGTAGCAGGACTACATCCCTCCCATCAATATCACCAGCGTGCTATCCGTTACCATGGTAACTAACTGCTGCATCAGTCAATGCATGGTGACTATCTCTATCACTGTTTCTGGTTTGACTCAGTCAGCTGCCAGCAGCACTAATGCATCCTGGATCCAGAGTTAATGTTAAACTGGTCACCATAAAAACATGGCAGTCATTTCCCCACAGGTGTCCAAGCTGCATTTGTTACTACAGACAAAATCATCAGTTTCTTTATTTAAGGACAGAAATCCCCACAAATAAAGTGAATATTAGTTATTTTGTGCAGGACCACAGGTCAGTCATCAGGACTAAATGCTCTTCAGTCCAGCCTTAGTCTCCAAAAACACCTCAGCCTTCTCTCTTTGTCAGCTTGGCCAACTTAGATCAAAAATCATAAATGTAATTATTTTCTTAGGATCAAAAAGGCCAGGGTGGCAGTACAGGAGACAGCCAGATTTAAAAAGAAGCAGCAGTGTTGTAGTAAATCCGCTTTTAGGTATTTATCTTTGTTGTGCCATATGCCATGATCATACTTTTTGGACATTGGGAACCAGTGTCCACATTTCATCTTAATAGATGACCTGAGGAGTACATGCAGCTTTGGTGAATAACAGCTGGGGGACTTCTGCAGCCCCCCTTTTCAGCCATAGCAGTCACAGGCAAGTCACATGGAAGCCACCAGAGGTGTGAAAACCTACCCCCCTCTCTGTGAGGACAGAGCAAAACCACAGAGCACACAAGACTCTGCCCTTCCTTTTGCATCTTTTCCTCCTGCTCCCTTTGGCTCCTGCTCTCCTAGCCTCCTCTCCTTTGCCCATGAAGCTGGGGCCTGCAGTGGAGATGGATGAGTCAGGATGAGTCAGAACCTTTCAGAACCAAACTGCTGCAAACAGACCTTTTGCAACACATTTCTCTTGAGTTTCAAAACTTATAGAGCCAGACTGGATGAGAACCACGCCCTGGGGGTGAGACTGAGGGGACCTCTGCTGTGAGACTGAGACAAAGACCCCCTGACTGCAGAGCTACAAAACTGGATGAAACTCAAGCTTTCCAAGTGGACATGGAAAAAGGTTTGCGGGTCTGGCATGATTAGGGACAGAACAAACAATATGTCTTTTGGTGATGCTAATCATATTGTGTGTTTACTGCTGAGTAAAGACAACGCTAATTGATACTAAAGAATGGACTGCATGCTACGCTATGCTGCAGGAATATGTGTTGAGCTTTTGCTGAAGCTTGGACAGGCTTTATTCACTAAGGGTTAAACACTGATATAACATTAGTGTTCATGTGTTCCTCAAATGCTCATTACATTTCCATTACCAAGTATGTCCGAGGGCAATATACATCATAAAGTATCAGAAACATAAATTCCCAGCTGGCTGGGAATAGAAAAGAACATAAAATCACAACATCTTGTATTCACTTATGGCTGGAACACGTAGCTTTGTGAAACCATGATAGAAATAATTATTAGATGTACAGAAACACACGATCTGTTTAGCAGAGTTCTTTGGTCTCTCCACTGCTTTGTTATAACAAACTTTTTTACACCAGTATTTCATTTAAAAGTTATTATCTTAGTTAAAGAGAACTTTACCAGAAAGCTGAAGTGGTGACACTTGAATTATTGGTTTGGTTAGTCTCTATTTTATCCCATCTCATTTTTCTCTAATAAAAATATAACAAAAATTCATTTGGTATTTCAATGTAATTTGTTCTGTTTCACATGTTTTAAAATCCCCGCTATATTCAATCTAACATCTGACTGGGCTGCAGCCAGTCTGTCCTAATCTGTTTCTCTCTAAAATAGTTGATGATGAACTGCGGTCAGTAAGTTCATGTTTATTTGCAGATTCGGTTTCTTTGCAGAATCACCTCTGCAGATGCATGAGGGGCTGTTTGTTACTGTGGGTTTCCTGTTACATTTACCAAAGCATTAGTTCAGAGAAATACTTTTCCGTCCTGAACCTGTTAGCAGGTTTTTAAAACTAGGGGTCATTTGGATGCAAACGTTGCAATTAATAAATATGCATTTTTGATAAACTGCAATGAAGAAAACAATGTTTTTCAGCACATCTGCTCCTCTGTCATTACAGTAGAGCAGCTATTAGATAAAGAAACTGATTTCCAGGTGTCTTTATTTTCACAGCTTCATCTGTGCTAATAACATTTCTACACTATTAGAAGTAAAGAAAAACATTTTGGTAAAAAGAACAGTTTTATGTGAATGAACTTCTTAAATAATCTGTATTTGATTTGGCCTAGAATAAAAATATTTACCCAAAATGTAGTAAGTTTTGAAGCAGACAAAAATGAACCTGATAAGTTTCATTTAGAAGAAGAATTTCAGATGACCTCACTAGCTTAAAGGGGAACACCGTTTTTTTACATTGGCCCCTTGATTTTACGTTATTCGATCATGTTCTACTCACCCATATGAGTTTAGTGTCATTTGGAGCCATTCTGAAGATATTCCGTTAGTTTATATCCAAGTAACGTCTCACACAAACTAAACTGTTCATAATTTGTTCTTTATGGTACGCCAGCATTCAGAACATGTAGGCCAATCACTGTCCCCCAGACATCCAGGGTTAATGAGTTTTGTAGTTATTGGATATCCATTATTAGATGAGAAATGAATATCAGTTCGAACATGAGACCATCAGCTCACTGGAGTAATATATATAAAATTATCAGGAAAATGGCTAAACTACTTTAAGTTTTTGTAATGATCTCAGTATGTTGGACCCAGAATTCAAGGCGAGACAGACAGTGGGAAAGTTCAAAGCGTTTATTTAAACTAACAGGAGCGCGGGGCTGCTCGTCTGCTGCGGGGCGGATCTCTGCAGAGATGGGAGAATACAGGTCAGTGACTGGATGTGGAGCTGAATACGACTTGGAGCTAAGTCACTGACCTGATTCAAAGTTCAGTCTGTTCGCAGAGAACACAGCAGAATCCATCCAGGAGGGAGGTTTGACTGCAGTTGCGGCGGGCGACGCCCCCAGAGTTCCTAGAGAGCGAGCGGAGCGGGCGCCAGCTGACGCCGAGCAGCAACAGAGTCCAGAAGGGAAATCCAAGGCCGAAATCAGAAGACAGTTCCAGGTTCAGAAGCTGGTAGAATCCAAGAAACAGATTCGACAAACCGAGCAGACAGGGGAGAGGCAAAACTCGAGATCCTCAGGGCAGAAACTCGTCAAAATCAGGAAAACAGACAGACTAAAGATTGACAGGAAACGTCTCACCAAAACACTCGACTAACCTGGCGCTGATGGGAGGCAAACACACAACCTAAATAGTAGAGAAACCAGGTGGAAATGATCGGCGATAATCAGCCGCAGAACCAATTAGACAGGGAGCGAGGAGCAAAGGAAAAAAAACAAACCATCAGCGCTAAGATCTCGACAGTTTTTGAAATTTACTTTGTGTGTGTGTTACTATCTGATTTCAGAACCAGGAGCTGCTCCAATGGTATTTTTATTGTTCAGATGGAGTGGTCCTTATGAGTGTCCCTGCTTCAACCTCCTTACAGCCCCATTTGATGAGTTGACAGTTCTCTCTTGTTGGCCAAAGTCCACCTCGTGTGTCTTCAGGACAGCCACACCCATGCTGAGTTTTTCTCCTGCAGCTGTTTCTCTAGTGCTGCTGCCTGTGTACTATTTATTTATTTTTTTTTACTTTTTCTGCACATCCTTGGCTTGGTTGACAGGATCAGGCAGCTCTGTGTTGTTGTGCCATATGCTATATGATCATACTTTTTGGACATTGGGAACCAGTTTCCAAATTTCCATATTTCATCTTAATAGATGACCAGAGGAGAATATGCAGCTTTGGTGAATAACAGCTGGGGGACTTCTGCAGCCCCCCCTTTTCAGCTAAAGCAGTCACAGGCAAGTCACACGGAAGCCACCAGAGGTGTGAAAACCTACCCCCCTCTCTGTGAGGACAGAGCAAAACCACAGACCACACAAGACTCTGCCCTTCCTTTTGACTCTTTTTGCTCCTGATCTTTACTGCCCCTGTGCTCAAAGCTGGGGTCCACCTCGGCTGGATCTCCACTACAGTGAAGATGCGGGCCCCAGGGGAACCAGATCCCCAGAACCATCAAGGATAAGTCAGAACCTTTCAGAACCAAGCTGCTGCAAAACAGACATTTTGCAACACATTTCTTTTGAGTTTCAGAACTTTTAGAGCCAGACTGGAGAGAAGGACTGCTTGATGAACGACTGAGACAAAGAACCCCTGCTGTGCTAATCATATCGTGTGTTTACTGCTGAGTAAAGACAACGCTAATTGACGCTAAAGAATGGACTGCATGCTACGCTATGCTACAGGAATATGTGTTGAGCTGTTGCTAAAGCTTAGACAAGCTTTATTCAATAAGGATTTAAGCACTGATATAACATCAGTGTTCATGTGTTCCTCAAATGCTCATTACATTTCCATTACCAAGTCTGACCAAGAGTCATTTAGTGGAATCCTGATGTCTATTCGCTGCTAGCTATTTCAAAGAGGGTAAAGAATCATTTAACTAAAGGTTATTGGTTCTTGATTAAGCAAATCATTCAATAAAACATTATTTGGCCAAATAATGTTTTATTCACCTCATAGATTTGCATTGTGAATTGGTCTGGAAACATTCCAATTTCTTTAAAATTAGTGAAAAGCTAATTTGATCAGATCCCAAATTCTTCCAGATAAACTTTGGTTTCAAACACAAAATCCATCTTAAACTGTAATATGGTTTTCAACCGTTTTCCCCTTCCTCTTTGTGTAGTTTAGTTTAGTTAAGTTTTGCTAGTCTTGAGTGTTAAACTGAAATATGTTTGACTTGGAGCTGAATTATTTTTGTTAATAAAATCTTATATTTTGAACAGAAGTTGTGGTGAATTTATTCCATGTATGTGCAGAATTAACTGTTTGACCATGATTAGGGCTCGAATCATTCTTTCATCTATTGTTCTAACACACAGTTAGTAGGACTGGGTGTCATAAACAGTATATAACAGCTGAAATAATATCTGATTAAATAAGATATTTTACCCCCCCTACAGGGGAGGGCAATAAATATCTTAAAGTATCAGAAATATAAATTCCCAGTAGAATTCCCAATAGAGTTTAACATAAAATCACAACAGTGTGGAGGTTCTGGTAGTGCGAGGCCATCAGGGAGGAGACCTCTTCCTGGGCTTTGCTCAGGCGCTCCTGAGGCTGCTCGTTCAGGCTCCTCTGCACAGTAAATGTTACAGAGTTAAAGTAACACTTTGAGAGTAAATTTAGTCCCACAATAATTCAGAGAGGGACCAAATGTACTCTTTAGTGTTACTTTAACAATACAACATTTACTGTGTGTTTCAGCCACTCTGCCTCCTTCGCCTGCAGAACCCACAGCAGCTGCTGGCAGCCTTCGCCTGGCTACAGTTTCAGCAGATGTGCAGATCCTGAATAGTCTACTGGTTGCAGCATGCATGGATTGGAGGAGAGCAGCCCTGCAGGAGCCTCCTGTAGATACAGCAGAGCCAGCACTGCCCCCAGGCCCTCTGGCCACCTGTTGCTCCTCGCTCTGTACAACCACATATCAACGAGGAAAGTGGATCAAAATATGATCAAAGGAGCTACTTGTTGTTATATCGATGATATAAAAACGTGGGAATCAATTGTGGTTATTTGGTGGATTCATTTACAAAAGTAAGGGTGTTATGAACAACATTAAATCCAAAGATTTTGTCCAAGGTACGGCTGATCTGTTTGTTGTAGTCTCTTGTTTTTCACACACAACAATAAACAGTGATGCCGACTTTTTCAAAAGCCTGTTTAAAAGCTCCAACCGAGGCTTCAGATCAGACAGCGACAATTGCGCTGTCATTGTTTTACAGGCAGAATTAGCATTTGCTGACCCTTGACCTTTAACTGCTGATGGTTATACAGGAATACAGTCATACAAGTGTAACATATCATTAAAAATGTCTCCAGACCTTTACTGGTTGATGATTGTTAGAGTTATTGAATGACAATTATAAAATTAATGTGTGGGCATATGAAACATTCTCGTTCTGGTTCTATCCTGTAATACAATCAGGAGGGTCATAAAATTTTATGACCTGCATCCAGTAGGTCATGAGGCAGAGTCACATGGTTGTGTGACTTCCAAATATAAAATAATGTAATATGCACAGCTGTTCTCCTGGTTTCTCCGTCAAGCCAGGCGCGGTTGTTTTGAGCTTAGCAGACAGACAAACGCAACGAATGACTAACACAGTAAAAGTATGAACATGCACACAGAGAGAGAGAAACCATTCCAATGTTACTTACAATCACATCAGCAGAGACGCGAGGTCCGCGTCAGCCTTGCAGCCTTCTTTTTATTATTAGCTCTCGCCATTCGGAAAAAGCTTGCCCGATGTTCAACCTTGCCTGCTCCGACATGGGCTTTTGCTTTTTTCACGCTGGTTCCGCCATGATAACTGCACAAAGATCGCCACTGTGCTAGCAACGAGCATGCTTTTAACTGGGGGCGTGTAGCAGTTTTCGCCGTAAAGCAAGACCGACTCTCGCGAGACTTCTGAGCCTGTGGGTGCGGGCCGAGGGCTCCTGCAATTGCAAGTGCGGTATTTCCCCCACAGACCACCAGGGCAGCAGAGAATACCTTTGTTCAACCTGAAATGACTAATTTAATCATCCAAAACGTTATGGAACACATTAATTAACTGAAAAATGTTGCATAGTGTGCCTTTAAGACCCGCCCTATTATGTTGTAAACTGTAAATAAAAGGCTTTGCTGTGAAGGGATCTGGGAGAAAAAGTGCTGGTTGTGAGCCAGCAGCTTCTCTCCCCTGTGCAGAGGCTGACGTTACAAATCCCTGTCTGTGTTTGATCATTTCGTCCTCTTAAACTTTTAAACTCACATTTCTCTGGATTTAAACCCCACATTTTTGGTGCCGAAACCCGGGAGTCAAGATCCAATTGTCCAGGACCGTGCGGGACCAAGGCCAAGAAACTGTCGACAGCCGTCCACCCTTTGCCGGACGGGGCCAATAGGTTGGTCCAGCCCTGCCCTGGGCATCCTGGTGACGACTCAAGCTGAGGCCTGATCTACACGACAAAGGGTAGGCCTGAAAGCTTTTGATCAAAAGTTGGTCTTGGACCATGTGAAAGCTATAACTGGTTGTAGTCAAAAGAATATTTGTCAAACAGGATCTTGTTGTGATAGATCTGGGATCGGTATTCTGTGCATTTGGGTCTGGGACCCTCTGTGTTAAAGCTATAACTGGTTGTATTCGCAAGAATATTTGACAAACAGGGTTTTGTTGTGATAGATCTGGGATCGGTATTCTTTGCGTATGGGTCTGGGACCCTCTGTGTTCTTTTAAGATAAGAACACAGCTAAGTAAGGTTTGCAGCTGCCGCAGCGGGGATATTTCACAGATACGGCATCTGGGTATCCAGTTCGTGCGAGAGCCTGGAGTTGGAGACTCCAAAGTGTACGTGTAACAATAGGTGTTTTTTGTCTATGATTGGTTAAAATAAAAAATATATTAGGCCTTAGAATAGGTGTGTGTGACTCTGTGAAAGTGTGTGAGGAAACAATCGAACCTTTCAGGTTCTGTTGTTTCATACTAAGACAGCAGGAATTAATACAGTACAACTCTTGTGGATGCAGAGGCAAGAATTTCTCACCTGAAAAGTTAGAAGCAGAAATTACCACAACAGTGTTTGGGTGCTGTCCTGCTGAATAAACATCCAGTGCGTAGAATACCCTAGGTGTTTGTACTGGACTAAATTCTTTAAAATGGGAAAAGGTCAAAATAAATTAGAGATAATTTAGAATCTACGATTAGAAGTTTGTAGAAGTGCAGGATCCAACAAAAAACATAATCACTTGAATATATAGTTTGGAAAAAATATGGGTTTGAGGGACGCCTCTATACCAAGATAAAATAATAAGAACCAAAAATATAATAATAGATATAAAGTGAGTCAGGGGGGTAAAAGAATTCAAAAGGATGGGTTCAGGGAAGAGTATAGAGAAGATCATAAAGGGGATGTAAAGTTTGTGTCAGATTGATCCAAGTAATTTAAAATACTTGTAGGAGTGGAAGTTAGAGTATGAAATAGATGGTGTGTGGAAGTAGATCAATGGAGAAATTTTATGTGCTGGCTAAAAACAAGCACTAGTGAAAAAATAGATAAATAAATAAAGAAATAAATAGATAGATAAATAAATAGATAAGCTTCAAATGGCGAGGTGTAGGTATGATACATGCACAAAGTAGATACAATGAAAACTTAAATACCGTATTTTCACGACCATAAGGCGCACCGTACTAAAAGGCGCAGTCCCAGTTATGTGTGCCATTTCTGTATTTAACACACACATAAGGCGCACCGGACTATAGGGCGCGTTTTTTATATACAGGTACATGTCCTCTGCTACGTTTAAATACCTCTACTGCGTATTTAAAAATACAGCGGGAGCAAAACTGAGTATGACTGTGCTTTATTCATGTAATTATTACAAAGTATTAATCAAACCTGGGAGCTAGCCGTGAGACAGACACATCTGCTCCTATATTAACTTAAAATCCTGAAACCTGCCGACAGAATATGTTCGCTTTTATTACCGGTATCCTGGTGCCTGCAGTTTAAATTATTTAGATGAAAAACACCTGCCAGCCGCCGCAGCGAAATCAGAGGCGACGCGGCCCAGAGGCTGCTGTTGAATTAAGTTTTCAGGTAGAAAAATAGAGCGGGAGCAAAACTGAGTATGATTGTGCTTTATTCAAGTATTTATTACAAAGTATTAATCGAACCCATCAAAGTCATCATCCTCTGTTTCTGAATTAAACAGCTGCGCTAAATCAGACATGCCAGTTTCCCCTTCTTCGCTGTGAGAGTCACTTTCCGTGCCGTGCGGCTCCTTTTGCGAAAGCTCGAACAACAGTGCCAGCAGACACGTTAGTCCAAGCATTAACAATCCATCCACAAACGGTGGCGTAACTCGCACGGCGCTGCCTTCCACTTTTCCTGAAACTGTGGTCTCCGTCTGTCATCCATCGCTCCCACACCGCTCGCAGCCTTACTTTGAACGGCCGGTTCACACCGATGTCGAGCGGTTGAAGTTCCTTTGTCAGACCTCCCGGGATAACGGCGAGCACAGCGTTTATTTGTTTCACCATGTTTTTCACATCGGCTGTGAGATGGGCACGCACGGAGTCACAGATTAACAGAGATGGTGCTGCGTGGAAAAAAACACCTGGTCTCCTCACATACACCTGCCTCAGCCACTCTTTCATCATCTCCTCATCCATCCAGCCCTTTTCATTTGCCTTAATATCATATGTCATCAGAGTTATGTGTCTGTCTCGCTGTCAGCTCCCAGATCAGCTTCTCTGATTGGTTGATGCGGCGCTTCCAGCAGCAAAACTTCAATTTTTCCATCTCGAGCAGCAGCAGCACGTTGGCGGTGCGTCAGATGCTTAAACGCTCCCGACACGCTGCGCCTGCTGCTCAAAACGCGCTGCGGGAGCTTTTGCTGCGCCTATACGCGCGTCAACCATTGACTTTGCAAGTAAACTCGCTGCTTCTGCTGCGTCCGGTTCACACCGATGTCAAGCGGTTGAACAGCGAGCACAGCATTCATTTGTTTCACCATGTTTTTCTCATCAGCTGTGAGAATGGCATGCATGGAGTCACAGATTAACAGCGATGGTGATGAGTGGAAAAAAACCACCTGGTCTCCTTACATTCACCTCCCTCAGCCACTCTTTCATCATCTCCTCAATGAGGTGGTCTCAAAAGTTGCAGTTGCAACACACATAGGGCGCACCGCACCAAAGGGCGCACCGCACATTTTGAGGAAAGAAAAAAGACGGTTATGTGCGCCTTATAGTCGTGAAAATACGGTAAATAGATCTAATGTTGTGTTTGTCCGGTTTTAATATTATGTGTTTCTGTCTTTCAAGTAATGTTTGTGGCTCTTTTAAGTTGTTTGTGTGTCCAAAAAAACACAGTTTAGAGGGAGACAGCTTGAATTTGCAGTGGTGGGGGAGTATGTTTTCTGTTTCGGTGGCTGCAGCACTGATCCGGTTGGCACCTTCCTAATTACTGCAGGGTCTCCATAAATTATTAATTTAAAAATTAATAACCCACAAGAAAATTATTTTAGTCATGCAAGCTACATACAGGGAATAAAAATAATTAGAGGGATTAAATAAGTGGATTGTGCAAGCTAAAACATAGAAACAGCTATGAAGCATAGTTTGGACCATAATTGGACTCAAGGGAGGGGCCGGTGGTCACAGGGGAAAAACAAAGGGTCACGTAGAAAGCACAATAGGTGCTACAACTGTGATAAGGAGGGTTACTTTGCTCGAGAATGTCCAGACCCCCGCAGAGTGACCCTCCCTGTCACCAATGTTATGACCAGCACTGACGCCAGGAGTCATGTGCATCAGCAAAAATTGCAGTTAATTGTGGACCCAGTGGAGGTCTTGGATCTACAGCAAATTTTCCTTTCTTTTTTAAACACATCAGAAAAACCATACATTTAAACATTCAAGGGGTAAAAGTAAAATTCCTGTGTGACATCTGGGCCAATATATCTATTCTGAGGGATACAATACCTCAGGTTAAACCGGGACTAAAATGGATCACTGTAGTCTCTGCTGATGGAAGAATGGTAGCTCAACGCATTTCTGAAAAACAATTGGTCACTGATGAAGAGGGATTCAGGGTGGAAGCTGATTTTGTGTTAAGCCCAAACTGTCCAGTTAATCTATTAGGCAGAGATTTGTTAAGGAAATTGCAATTAGTGCTAGAGCCCAAAGACAGAGAAGTATTAGTAAAAAGGTGTACATGCTGCAGGGGGAAGTTACTCTAGAGATGCAGCTGATACACATGTGATACATTCAGGCTCGTCCCCGAAAACATTTTACTACCTGGATCTAACCACCCGATGCAGCTGACATACACGTGATACATTCAGGCTCATCCCCGAAAACATTTTACTACCTGGATCTAACCACCCAAAAGAAAAGATGAACCATAGGAGGGGTTATAAAATTTGTATGTGGATGTGTCAGTTTCCAGAAAGAAATTAGTTGTTTTTACAATGGTAGATGAGTAAAAAAAAAAAAACTCTTTACAGGGCTGCTTTAAAATCATCATATTCTGCGCAAGCTGCAGAAATTGTTGCATTAACGATAACATGTGAAATTTCAAAAAGCATCAAGGATGCAGGGGCGGTTCTAGAACTTCAAAGGGGGCTTTCAGCCCAGACTAGTAAAAGCAGACCAGGAAGAAACACTCCACAGGGAAAGTTCTTCATCTGAGTGTGAATAGGTGTTTGAGCAAATGGGGGAGCCATTAAAATAGTAGACATGTATGAAGCATGGGGGATATTAAATGCATTAAAGGCAAAAACATGAATAGTTTTAACAATTATTAGACAAGCAGTTAGACTTATATGCAATTCAGGAGCCTGTAAAATTTGCATTAAAGATAAGTTGGACTAAAACCATCTAAAATGCTAGTTTTTGTAAAATCAGCAAATGGTCAAACACCCTAGGAGTGGATGTCAAAGGATTAGGAAAAAGATTGCAAGGTTGCATGTTTTTGTAGTAATATCACCAACTCACCACATTAATTTGTTAGGATGGGAATTGATGGGAAAATTAAGCAATTTTTCCCAAACAGGGGGCTATGAAGGCTGAATGTGTGGAACATATAAATAGCGTTTCAACAAAATCTACTTGTGCCTATATGCACCATGCTAGAAGCACATTGTCAGATCCACTGGATGAAACTCTGTTAGTTGAACAGTAGAACACCTTGAATTTGTGCTTAACCCCACGTGAAAAGTTTGCAAAACAGTTTCTGAAACAAGACATCACTATAATGGCTACACAAATTATGTACATAGATGGGGGTTCTTAGCAGCAGTTTCCTGTTATGATTTCTACACAGATGTAAGGAATGTACCAATTATCAAGAGTAAATCATTTGTCATTGGTTAAGACCAGTGAATCACAGTGGAGAGACACAGGCCTGCGTTTAGAAGCTGCAGAAGGCGCATCTGATTTCTATCTATGTCCGCACCACACAAACCAGCCCTAACACAGAACTATGGAAACAGCCTTATAAAATACTGTTCAATGTAAAACCCCAGGTCCAAGATTTAGCATGTATTCACATAACTTAGCATTATTTGCTATCACAATTTGATAAAAATGATTTCAAAGATATTCCAAATGCTTTGTGATCTACAAGAAGAATTGATGCAAGACAACTATAGATTTAGTTGAAATAGTTGCTAATACAGGCCAAGGATAAAACAATATCTGCTAGAATGTGAAGCAAAGGAAAGTATAAACTAGTTATAAAATTTTAGCGGGTGCAGAAATAAGTTTGTTGTTTGGGCCATGTTATTTCAGAAGAAGGTAAAAAGCTACAAGAATTACTTTTTAGAATTGTGCAATTACTATAGAGCTTAGATTCCACATTATGAAAAAGAAACTCAGCTTTTAAGTTTTTTTTAAATGACACACTAATAGCTATATCAGAGAAGCAGACAGCAATTCGCAGAGCTGAATGTAGAACTTTTCTCGGCAACTGTCTTAGCTTTGTAGACTTACAAAGACGGTTAAGCAAGTTATATGACCTCTGTGTTGTTACATTCTCATGGTGATACGCTCATACCTGTAGTGTCTTACTTTTAAGGGTTAAAGAGGACCCGTGTAAACAACAGTTCCCCCATATTCTTATTTTTTGTCTTTATTATATTGTGTAGTTGGGTATGTGTATATAAAGAGAAAACTGTAACTTGAGCGTGTAACAAAATTAATTTCCCTCTGGGATTATTAAAATATTTCTGATTCTGATTAAAACCAGCAGCTATTTTGAACCATGGAATTGTCATGTCTCAAACAGGGGGGAGTTATGATGAATATAGTATAGTAACACACACAGGTGTGTAACTATTACTGCTTTTAAATTTTTTTTCATGTCTCACATGTTGTAAATAGAATTCACAAGGAAATCAGATAACTAAGTGAATTCTGAAACTGTTCATATACAGAACTGTTCGAAGAACATGTAATCTGCCCAGAGCTCCTTTTGTTTCCCCACAGGAAGGCCTGAAGCCTGGAGACCGAGTACTGATTAAAATCATCAAAAGGAAGATTTGGGAAGCTCCGAGGTGGGAAGGACCCTACATAGTGCAACTAACAACCCCCACCGCTGTGAAGATCCAAGAGAGAAAACTTGAATCCACCAGAGTCATTGTAAGCTGATTAAAAAATTTTCCTCAACAAGAAGCCCAGTTACTTTCACAGGGACCCCACGACTAAGGTAAGGATCTGTGGTGAAATCCAGCTTCAAAGGGGTTTGGTTTTTAGGACCACTCTTCTCAACGCTGGTGAAGAAAACAACCTAACCCAGTCTTTTAGAGTCCGGGTAGGGGTGTTTCCTTGGAAGGACTGGTGAAGATGTGAAAAACCAAAGTGATTTTGCTGCCCGGTGATGACCGTTGGACTGGTGTTCCTAGGGACTCACACTGTCTGAAACAAAGGAGGAACAGAATGGTCTTTGATGGATCCACAGCAAGTCATCCTACAGTGCCAAAATGTGGTGGCAGCATTCCAAGCGCGTTGCTGAAGATTTGAACAAAGCAGACATCTCTCAGGTCTGGAAAGCTTTCTGTTTGGCTCTAAACTGCAAATCCTCCCTAACTTCCGGTTACCATACTCAATCTAACAGGCAGACGGAGAGGATGAACCAGCAACTCGAGTCCGCTCTCCGCTGCCTGACCTCAAATAATCCTTCCGACTGGAGTCAATTTTTAACCTGGATTGAGTATGCACACAACTCTCTCAGATCTGCTTCCACTGGTTTGTCTCCCTTCCAAGTGTCTCTGGGTTATCAGCCTCCACTCTTTCCAGCAGACGAGAGAGATATCTGTAAGATCTGTCCATCATCACATCCGTCATTTAAAAAACGAATTTGGAAGGAGACCATCACTGCCCTCACCCATTCCTCTGTGTCTACCAAGAGGTTTACGGACTCTAGGAGACGTCCGGCTCCCAACTTCACCCCTGGCCAAGAGGTTTGGCTGTCGACCCGGGACATACCCCTGAAAGGTATGTCCAGGAAGCTTTCCCCGAGGTTCATTGGTCCCTACAAGGTGGATCGAATCATCAATCCCTCTGCTGTCCGCCTACATTTGCCTCCTTCCCTTCGCATCCACCCCACATTCCATGTCTCCCAGTTGAAACCTGTCATTTCCAGTCCTTTGTGCCCACCATCCGACTCCCCTCCACCGGCCCTGGACATCGACGGTCATCCGGCATACACAGTTCGCCGGATCGTGGACTCCCGTTGGCGAGGTCGCGGATGGCAGTACCTCGTCGACTGGGAGGGCTACGGTCCGGAGGACCACTCCTGGGTTCCTGGCTCTTACATCCTCGATCCATCATTGATTGAGAAGTATGAGAGTTCCCTCCCGTCCACTTCCTCGGGACCGCCAAGAGGCGGTCGTTGAGAGGGGGGTACTGTGTGGATCTGGAGTTTTTTCCACCTTCTCCAGCAGAGTGCGCTGTGGATCTTCCTGGGCTGGAGCCCCCCAGCCCAGCTGACGCTCATCAGCTCATCAGGAGACGGCCTTCATAAGCAGCTGCCAGACCTTGCTTCGACTCCGCAGTGTTAGCCAAGTTTGGTTAGCGAACCTGAGCCTCAGAATTTACTAATAGTTATCTTCCTAGAGAAACCTTAAACTAATTGCCTCTGTCTTCTCGCTCCTAGGAAACCAGTCTCTCGAGAGAAGCTCTGGATGAGCTTAACCTGAATCTGCCTGCCTGCCCTAGAGAGCCAAACCTGAAGACTACTTTCTGGAATTCACCTGCTGCTCTTAGGAAAGAGCTGATCATTTCATCCAATGTCTGATCACTGGAAGTCAGAAGTAAGACGCTGCTGCTGCCTAAGCACTCTGCTGAACCAACTGTCTCTGATCCCAACTGGTTCCCTCTCTCTGAACAAACCTGGACCTCTTCAAGGTATCCACTGAAATATCTGAGAATCCATTTACTTATCTGCATACCCAGCTAATCAACCAAAAATTGAGCTTTTAATTCATATAGTGGCATCTGGCTGTTTTTTTTTAAAGGTTACTTTATACTTTTATACTTTGAGTAGTTTTTGGAGCACATACTTTTTCACTTTTACTTGAGTAAAGACGTCAAGTTGATACTTCAACTTTTACCAGAGTGTTTTTAAACTGCAGGATCTATACTTCTACTGAAGTAACAAATGTGTGAACTTTTGACACCACTGGTGATTGAGGGATTTAGGGGTTAGGTCAGACGTTCAGGCACAGTAAGCTTGTATGAGCTATGAGAACAGCAACTTTTAAACAGAGCGTGCACAAGGAGAAAAGGGCTTGTGCACGCTCTCGCATTTGCACTTTTAAGTGGAGAGGGCGGGCCTCTTAAATTAGCAAAATTCTCTACAGTACCTTTAATAACTTCACCCAATCTTACCCTTCTGTTTCCACTGTACCCTGTACCTCAGTAGATGAGCTGGTTGATAGTTTCCGTTCTAAAGTTGCAGACATCATTGATTCCATTGCTCCAGTTAATGTGAAGGTTGACTCTGGGAAGATAAAATCTCCATGGAGAAATGCTCCAGCAGTGAGGAATGAAAAGAGAGAGTGCTGAAATGTTGAATTAAGGTGGCGAATGAATGGACTCTAAGTTCACTATGATATCTATAAAGAGAAACTTCACACCTATAATTTACAACTAAAAGATGCAAGAGAATCTTTCTCCTCTGAGATCAAAAACATCAACAGTGCTATGCCTTATTTGCCACAGTTGACAGCTTAACAAACCCTCCTATCATGGTGGCCAATGAGCTTCACACTAAAAAGGCCTGCAAGGACTTTTCAAATTTATAACTCAAAAAACACATGATATTTAAAAAGCAGTCTGCACGTCAACACCCACTCCAGCACCAATGTTGTCTCCAGCTAAAATAAACTGTTAAAATTCTGCCCAATAAACTGCAAAGGTTTAGAAGAAACTATTCAGCAGCTAAGCTCCTCTTCCTGCTGTCTTGATGTTTTACCCACAGCTTTTATTTAGAACGATTTGCCTGTTTTAGAGTCTGATCTGATTCAGATCATAAACTCATCCCTCATGTCAGGTGTTTTCCTCAGAGCCTTAAAAACAGCAATTATCAAACCATTGTTGAAAAACAGCAGCTTGGATAAATTAGTCCTCCAGAACTACAGGCCCATCTCTAACCTTCCCTTCATCAGTAAGGTTATTGAAAAAGTTGTTTCAACAGTTAAATACCTCTTTAATAATGACCAGCTGCTTTGATGGTCAGGTTTCCATAGCAACCACAGTACAGAGACTCCCTGATTAAGGTGTTCAATAACATCCGTATAAAATCAGACTCTGAAATAGTTCTGGTATTATTGGACATCTGTGCAATTAATGAATTTTTTAAAATAATATGAAATGTTTTTTCTCAGATAAACAGTTTTTTCCTCTTTTCTTCTTTAATCATTGTAAAAAAAAATATAAATATTTGAATCTCAACATAAAACTTTACAGTAAAGCCTCACGAAATGCTGAACTTTTTTCTCAAAATAAAGAAATTTCACCCCTTGCTCACACTGGCTCAGGTGCGGTTACCGAGCCGACGGAGACCGCAACTCCTGCACACCCCCTCTCACACCACCCTTTTGACTACGGTGCGGTGCGGCTCTGCGGCTCCGGCAACAGGTCCGGAGATTTAACACGCGAGAACAGACGTTCACTTGAGTTCACGTAACTTCAAGCGATAACACGGCCCAAATAAGGATATTTGCGAAAGCTTGTTGCGGAGGGCTCCGGCACGCCGCAAGGATAGCTTTCTTGCTGAATTTTCTGCAGCGCCGGAGTGTCTCGGTAACCGCAGCCGGACAGCTCAGCAGCCAGTGAGAGAGGTTTACGTCTTTTTAATGACTTGGAATCACTGCAGCGCCGCACCCACCGCACCACAACGGTAAGACCGGAGTCGGTGTGAGCCAGGGGTAAATCGTATTAATCATCAGACTAAATTTTTAATATAAGGTTGATAAAAATCTGATTGTTTTTGCCACACAATAAGGTCAGTAACTCAGTGCTACCCAGAAAAATGTGCTTTATGCATTGAACTCATTTTACAGACCCAAAGTTTTCATACACAGTAATCTGGCAAAAATTTGAGAAATTAAACATCTTAGAAGTAGGTTTTCCAGATCAGCTAAAAGCTGGAATCCAAGAATATTTCTAAAATCCTGTCCTTGTTCCCCCACCTGATGACTTTAATGACTGTTTGAGTCTTAAATATTACAGCTGGAAACTAAACCTGAAGTAACCTTTTAAATACGAGGAGAGAAGATGTCCTTCAAACAGATTTCTATAAACCTTTTGGTTTTTCACTCCTTTCAATGGCTTCAAGGGAACCAAAATATTAGATATTAAAGATTTAAAAATCTGTAACAGTTTAGATTTACCTTCTATTTTTGTCAGGATTTGGTTATTGAGTGAGTAGACCAAAAAGCAGAGGCAGAGAGGAAGAGGTTAATCTGTTGTGGATTTAATAAAGACTTGACAGAAATCAGAGGCTAATTATCCAAAAAATCCAAGGAAAACAAGTCCAAACAAACAAGAAACCAGAGGTCCAAAAATCCAAAAATCAAAAACATGAAAACAAGTCTAACGTACCAGAACCATGGGGAAATCAGGGGAATCGCAAACAAGACGAGGTAGGCACAGAGAGAATGAGTTGGATCAAGCAGACGGTGTTTGACGAGGACCCAGCAAAGGGGAACTGAACAGGGAGGGCTTTTAAAGGAGACTGAGACAAAGAGGGGGCTAATGAGGAAACTGGGAGCAGGTGTGCACAGAAAAAGAGAGGGAAAGTGTCATGATTGGTTCAGGAAGACCCAATATGCAGAACACCACGGAGACGGAAACTGGAGTAAAAGTTAACAATGTTTATTGAACAATGGAACAATGAAAGAGTCAGGTACTGGTTCACTTCTGGGGATCTGGTTCACAGGTAACTGGAAAGGAGACAGTTCAGTTAGCCACGTAGCTGGTGAATGTGGAAATGTTATCTTCAAAGATCTACCTTGAAGAATCCGGGTTTGGCTTTGAGAGAGGCACTGTTGGTTCCAGAGACTGTTTGATTCAGCAGAGTTCAGTTTCAGCTTCAGCGTCTTGCATCTAACGATAGGACAGACCTTGGTTTTCCAGCTCTTAGTCCAGAGCAGCATGGGAAAATCCAGAGAAGGTTCTTCAGGTTTGGCTCTGAGGGCAGGCTCGACAGGTTAAGCTCATCCAGAGCTTACAGGACAAAAACAGGTTTCCTGTAGGCAGAGACAAAGGTAATTAGTTTCCAGCTAGGAGACTAGAGGCAACAAAGATTTCACAGAGGAAGTTAGGCTCAGGTGCTAACCAAACTGGATAAACACTGCGGCGTTGATGCGAGGTCTGAGGGCTGCTTATATGGTGGAGGATCCTCCTAATGATGAGATGGGTTTCAGGTGTGTCGAAGGCTCAGCTCAGGAGGATCCACAGTGAACTCTGCTGGAGACAGGTGGTACAGCTCCAGATCCCAACAGTACCCCCCCCCCCCTCAACCACCGCCTCTTGGCGGTCTAGAAGACGTCGATGGGAGGGATCGCTCGTAATCCTCAATGAGGGATGGGTCGAGGATGTAGGAACCAGGAACCCACTGACGATCCTCTGGACCGTAGCCCTCCCAGTCGACGAGGTACTGCCAGCCACGACCTCGCCGACGGGAGTCCACGATCCGGTGGACGGTGAAAGCCGGATGTCCATCGACTTCCAGGGCGGAGGATCCACAGTGAGCTCTGCTGGAGACAGGTGGTACAGCTCCAGATCCCAACAGAAAGAGCAAGGGAAGAAGGAGAACACAAGAGGGCAGCAGAGAGCAACAAATAAAAACCTGGAAGACTGGAAATAACAAAATGATAATGAAATAACTAGGATAATGAAACATGGTGAAAAGAAAACTAAACACTAGAAATCAAGGAGTAAGGAAAGACAGAATACTCAAAAGAAAAACATAACAGAAACCGAACCTAACAATTTTTAGGTAAACTGTAGAGAGCTGGCTGTAAAAGAAAAAATAGTCACACAGTCTGATGTTACATAATTCAAAAGTTTTACAAATTTAATTTGAGTTTAATAGATGCCAGTGAAAATGTTTGAAAATATACTTTAATGTAAAAAAAGCAAAAAAAAAAAAAGATGCATGTGTAACTAGAGCTTCTGCAAAGTGAAATATAGAACCAGTATTAGAGTAGTAGGGTACGGCGTGTCGGAGGTTTGCTGCTGTTTTTGACTAAGCTGTCTCAGTGAGGAGCTCAAGGCGTCTATGATGAAAGTTAGACATTTAACTGAAAATAGCTTTACTGATGAACAGAGATGTAAATAGAAATAAGACAAAGCTGTCTGAAAAGAAGAGTTGAGATGAGGGTTTAAATATTTTTTCTTTAGTTTGAGAGAAAGTTAATAAAAGGAAATAAAACTCTAAGGACTCCTTTATTACTGTTTAACTTCTGTGTTAAATATGAATTTCCTCATGTCTTGATGGCAGAGTATGTACTGAAATCTGAACTTTGGATCGTCCTCTTCCTCTTCGTCCTCTGTGATGGCGGATGGATTTCCAGGGCAGCGTAACAAACATTTTCATCCTAGGAAGTAATATTCAGAATCATCATCATTTTAAAAAGTTTAACACAGAGATCATTTCTATAAAACAAAAACAAATAACTGTTCTGTTGTTTGTTACCTGAGCTGCTGTTTGTCTTGAAATGTCACACCTCTTATTTTCAGCTTCATTGTTTGCTGCAGGTATGAAAAAAATATTCAATATAACTGAATAAAAAGGTTGGTTTCACATTTCTAAATGTCAAAAATCATCTTCAGCACCTTTCTTCAGGCAAAGCAGGTAGACCAGCAGTGAGGAGAAGAGAGCTGAGAGCAGAGAAACAGCAGGACAGACAGAGAACAGCAGCTTCCAGCACAAACCACACTCCTCCACTGGCCTGGAAATGTTCTGATGGAGGAAACCAGACCCTGCATCTAAAACGAGACACATAAAAAAACTCACTCAGAGGGGCTGCATTGGTCACATTTAATGAAAAGGGTTAGGATTATAAAAAAAACCAAACGTTATTTGTTGTGTTTTATTTTTTTTTAATGAGCGCCAAATAAAAGCATCTAAACAGATTGTTCTAGTCTGTAGTTTTAACACAGAGACAATTATTTCTTAATCACCTCCTGATTCTGTGGATGTCATTAGCTGATCTCTACCAGTAAATATTGAGAATTTGCATCATTTTATTAATCATTATATCAACAGAAATGATTATTGATCAACCAAAGAAATGTAAGATTATTTTCTCACTATTATATAAATACATTCAGTACATTTGAAACTTTTTTTTATTGTTTGTTTATTATTTATTTTAACAGTTTCAAAGGTGATTTAATTTTCTATTGTATCTTTTATTCTATTTTTGTCAGATCTCTACAGAAAAAGAGATGTTTAATCTTAATAGCTATTTTCTGGGGCCAATAAAGGTCAAATGATAAAGTAATTAAAAGTACATTTGTCTGTTTGACCAAAGCTTGAGAAGTTTCCTGTTGTGTTTTTATTTTTATTATTCCAAATAAATCATTAGATGAATCCACTTATTAACATCTTGATGTTTCATCTTTCTCTGATTCAGCTCTACATTAATGTTAAAACACTTTGGTCCAACTTTTGTAAAATAATTCTTCTAGAAGCTCTGTGATCATGGTAAATGGTATGTACTTATATAGCGCCTTTATTCAAGTTAGGAGACTTGACCAAGGCGCTTTACACTACATTCATTCACCCACACACTGATGGTGGCAAGCTACATTGTAGCCACAGCTGCCCTGGGGCTCACTGACAGAAGCGGGGCTGCTGTACACTGGCACCACCGGGCCCTCTGACCACCATCAGTAGACAATGCAGGTGAAGTGTCTTGCCCAAGGACACAACGACAATGAAAGTCAGAGTCGGGGCTTGAACCGTCAACCCTTCAATTTCAGGGCAAACTCCTACATCCAACGCCACTGTCGCCCCATCAAATGAGAAAGGAGAACTTACAGAGTGTGATGCTTGTGCTGATGTTTCCATATACGTAGATGTAGTTAGAGAAAATTTTTCCATTTTTGTCTTTCTCTACCCTTTTTTCAATTGTTCCACAGTAATAAAGTCCTTCATCAGAATCAGTGACGTTTATAATCAGCAGGTCATACGAGTCGGACGACTGATTCTTTAAAAATTTAAAACGAGGATATAAGTTTTCTCTTTCTAAAAAGCTTTTATGTGTCTCCATCACAAGAGTGGGTTGGTGTTGATGGGAGCAGTTTCTAAACCAGACTATAAATACTCCAGTGGACGACCTGCAGTCACAATAGAGGGTGATGTTGTCTCCAGGTCGAACAATCGTCTCCAGCATTGAAGCAGAAATGGAGCAGAGATTCCAGGAAAAAAGTCCTGAAAAAGAAAGATTTTGAAGAAAGAACATGAATATTGTTCCAGGATTAAAGCTCCGACATTCAGGAGATCTAAACTTTAAATATAGCAAACTTGAGTTTTTTTCCATATCATGATCATAATTATTTATATGTTGGTAAATCTAAAAATTACCAAAGAGAACGACCAGAATCATCTGCCTTTCATCCATGGCGACGTTGATCTGCATCTAAGTGACAGTTTCACAGGTTTCATACGGTGAAGATATGAGGCAGATTTTTCCGTTGAAGGAGATGTAGAAGCTGATTGGCTGCTGGAATGGAACATTTTATTCTGAGGTTTTTTTGGGCGGGTTTAGGTTCATAATGTGAGTTTGGTTGGTGTTTAAGATGATGCAGCTTTGAGAAAAATTACACTGAGCTGAATGGATGAACTGATGAAAGTAATTCTGGATCAAACCAAATACTTTATTTGTTAATACTTGATCGCATTCATTAAATAATGTTTATCAAACATGTTAAAATTCAGCAGAAGATCAAAGACACTGGGATTTTTATCTGTCCATTTTCTTTACACGCTTAATCCCAAGTGGGGTCACAAGGGGTGTTGGTGCCTATCTCCAGCTACGGGGATGCTTAGTTAATCTTAAAATCTCCTTTAAATATTTAACATATTTTTATTTTAGTCTTTTACAGGAACATCTATGTAGGTGAAGATCAGACATGATTAATCTATCCCTGTTACACAGATATATACCTCAGGGTTTTAAGGTGGCTGAAATTAAACATTTATTAAAGAAATATTGTGCCCTGGCTCTAAGGTGGAGACGAGTTTAAAGTTCTGCAGTTCTCCTGGTACCGTGTCTTGTCTCTGTCCCTCAACCACTGAGCCTGCCTGTCTGCATCTGTGCGTATCTGTCTCAGCTCGCTGCTGGACTCATGGAAGTCTGAACCTGCCTTCATGCTCTGTGGATTCCTGGAACCCTGGATCTGCCGTTCACCCTGATGACACACGGCTGCATCCCAAGGTTCACCAATCACATTGTGAAGTTTGCAGATGACACTACAGTAGTGGGCCTCATCAAAGAGACTACAGAGAGAAGGTGGAGCAGCTGTTGGTGCAGAGATAACAGCCTGATCCTGAATGTGGAGAAGACGAAGGTGATCATGGTGGACTTCAGGAAGAACCGGCCTAACCACGCTCCACTGCTCATCAACAGCTCAGCTGTAGAGGTGGTCAGCAGCACCAAATTCATCACAGACACCCTCACCTGGACTGGAAACACCACCTCACTGGTCCAAAGGGCCCAGAAGCGCTTGGACTTCCTGTGGAGAATGAGGAGAGCCCACCTGCCCCCACCCATCCTCCCGCGTTCTGATCAGCTGTCTCACTGTGTGGTGTGGAGGCTGCAGCGCCTCAGACTGGAAGAAGGTGAGAACAGCAGAGAGGATCATGGGGGCTCCTCTTCCCTCCATTAAAGACATTTCATCCCAGCGCTGCGTGTCCCGAGCCCGTGACATCATCAATGACCCCTCACCCCCCCACCATGGACTGTTCTCCCTGCTGCCCTTTGGGAAGAGGCTTCACAGCATTCAATGCAGGTCCAGCAGATTCCAGAACAGGTTCTTTCCGACCGATGAACTGTTGAGAAAACTCTAAATCATGTCAAAGACTCTGCATCACACGGATAAAAACCAACACAAAACACTTCATCATTGCACCATATTTATTTATTTAATGCTCATAATTTACATATCAATGCATATTTTGCACCATGCTTTTTCTTCCACACTGTTAACATTTGATCACTGCTACACTTTAAAAAATGGAAATGTCATGAAAGCTGTACAAAACGAAATTTTGTTTTATATACACTCTGCTTATACAAAATGACAAAGTTTGTCTGAGTCTAAGTCTAAGGTAGCAGGGGTGGCAGGACGAAGCAGAGGAAAAGATATTTACCATCAGTTGTCATGGGAAACCTAAGGTCGCTCCTCAACAAGACTCAGTAGCTCGCAGCTTTAGCAGAGACACCAAGTTTGGAGACGAGTTAAACAAGTTTTTCACCTGGTTTGACTCCGCCTACCCTCACCACCGCTCTCACCAACCCCTGACCCATTCACACCCTCTGTCCTGCCTCTCTCCCCCCTCACAGTCACTTTGATGCAGGTGAGGGGCCAGCTGAAAAGACTGAAACAGATGAAAGCTTCTGGACCGGACGGCATCCTCCCAAGGCTGCTGAGGAACTGTGCTGATGAGCTCTGCGAGGTCCTCAGCTATAATCTACAACCTGAGCCTTAGCCTTTTGGTGGTCCCCACTCTCTGGAAGACCTAATGCGTGGTACTGGTTCCCAAAACACCAAAGCCAATGAACCGGCCCACTTAAGGCCAATCACCCTGACCTCCAACCTGATGAATACCATGGAGTGCCTCATCCTTAGGACTTAGACCCAACTGTACTTATCCCTTTGGGATTACTCCTTCAGGGAGATTCTGGTTCCAGCAGCTTATATAGAGTTTAAAGAGTTAAAGCAAGATTCCATTAAAGATAAAAATATGACAGTCAATATAAAAAGAAGTTTGCTTACCGACCTGACATCAGAGTGGAGGATGCCATCATCTACCTGCTGACTTTTCCAACGCTTTCAACACCATCAGACCAGAGCTGCTGAGAGGGAAGTTGGAGGAAGCTGCAGGGGACAAACATCTTACCGACTGGACCATCATCTACCTCACCGAACGCCCTCAGCACTGATGTCGGCTGTCAGTCACAGGTGGCAGTCTGCAGTATCGGGCCCCCCAGGGCACCGTTCTGTCTTTGTTCCTCTTCACCCTTTACACCTCAGAGTTCACCTACAACACGGACAGCTGCCATCTCCAGAAGTTCTCAGATGATTCGGCCATTGTAGGCTGTGTTTCTGAGGGGAAGGAGCTAGGTATCGATTGGTCTTCATGAACTTTGTGGACTGGTGTGAGAAGAACCACCTGTGTCTTGACACCAGTAAGACCAAAGAGTTGGTGATCGACTTCGGGACAGGAACCCCACCTCACTCTCCCGTGAACATCCAGGGGAAGGACATACAAACAGATGAGAGTTTTAAATATCTGGGTCTTCACATCAAAAATAAACTGCACTGGACTCATAACACTGACGCCCCGTATAAGAAGGGCCTGAGGAGGATGAGGTCCTTTGGAGTCAGCAGGCCCCTACTTAAAACCTTCTATGACTCTTTGGTGGCATCAGCCCTCCTCTACGCTGTCGTCTGCTGGACTCCTGGAAGCACAGAGCGGGACAGAAAGAGACTGAACAAACTGGTGAGAAAGAACATTTCTGTCCGAGGCTGCACTCTGGACCCAGTGGAGGAAGTGGCTGATAGGAGGGTTCTGTCCAAGCTTACATCCACCATAGACAACACTTTTCACTCACTGCACCAGAGTGTAGAGGAGCTGAGCAGCTCCTTTAGTCAAAGACTTTTACACCCTTATTGTAAAAAGAAGCGCTACCACAAGTCATTCATCCCTGCTGCAACCAGACTCTACAATGCCACACTACAACCTTAATAACTTGTGCAATGTATAATGTTCAATTACTATTGAATACCCTGTGCAAAAACCTGTTTCTTTATATTTGAAACCCAGAGCAATAGCTAGTTTTATATAAATACCCATGTTAATACCCTGTGCAATAACCCTGCATAGTAATCCTGTTTTGTTTTTGTTTTGTGTTTTCTTTTTTAAAAAAGGACTTATTGTTTAAGTTATTACTATAGTTGCACCCATTTCACCTGCCTTTGATAAATCTATTACAAAATCATAGTTGGAATATAAATAAATGTAGTGTGTTTAGTTTTGTATACTTTAACATGACCCAGAAATAACCAACAACTGACTGGGCTGCAGCCAGTTTGTCCTAATCTGTGTTTCTCTTAAGATATGTGCTGACGAACTGTTGTCAGTAAGTTTATATTTATCTGCAGATTCAGTTTCTAAGCAGAAACACATCTGCTGATGGATGATGGGGTGTTTGTGGGTTTCCTGTTAGTTTACACAAATACTTTTCCTACTTGAACCTGGTAACATGTAACATGAAAATGATGAAACTCTTAGATTAACTATCAAGCTTATTCTTTCTTTCATAAAGCTTTTCACGAGATTTCCCCAGTTGCTCCAAGCTTAACAAACTACTAGTTCTAGAACTGGCCAGTCAGCCCCAAGACTTTAATCAAAGCCACATAAGTCTTTTGTTGAGAAAACGTTTAGCTTCATTGTGGTCATGAATGTCTGTGCACGCAAAGCTTTTAGAAACTTTAGCCTTAGCCCTCTACCTCTTTTCTCTGTAAAACAGGAAACCCACAAGGACCATGAGACATTTCTACCTCTGTATAAGTTAACCCACTGATCCTGCAGAGTTTCACTGTCCAAAGCCAGCTATACATGTTAAGATCAAACAATGACCCTAAACTGCATCAAATACTCTGTAACCCAGTGTTGGGCTGTTGGTGTCTGGTTGGTTTTATCTACATGAAGGAAACTCTGCAAACACCCAGACATTTATTATGTGAAAAACAAATATGGTGACCTATAATTAGGGTCTCAATCTTACTAGAAGCTGATTCTTTCCTTTATTTGAGAGAAGCAGCTAATTAATAAAAAAAACTGATGGAAACATAAAACCCAACAGATCC
Organism: Cyprinodon diabolis; assembly: GCA_030533445.1. NCBI lineage: Eukaryota > Metazoa > Chordata > Actinopteri > Cyprinodontiformes > Cyprinodontidae > Cyprinodon > Cyprinodon diabolis. The sequence goes on along the minus strand of CM060069.1, from coordinate 41,806,785 downwards.
AAGCAGGGTCCACAGCTTTTCTCTTTCCACAGCATTTTCACTAATTTTTGAAAATTGTCCTGAATGTATTGTCATATTTTTTATTTGAGTTTTTTTATTTATTTTTAATCAATTTTAATTATCATTTAAGTCTGAAGTTTTTAGTTAAATGAGCTATAGTATATTAAAGAATTCCAACATTTCTCTTCCCTTCCAGGAAGCTTTTTCATTTCAAAATGCCAGGAATAGCATTAAGTTTAAAGCTTTATAGAGTATCCCAACAAAGCCTTGTTTTTCTTTAGAAAACAAATTTAAACGGGCAAATGGGTCCACCCATTTGGAATGAGCGTTGTTTGGCTTCATTCTTAGCCTGCAATGACTCATATCTGTCTAGTCTCTGAAAGGCGGGGTTTTTAAAGGGAATGTTGGCCTGGCTGAATAGGCGAGGTCTTCTGTTTCCCTGTAAAGGGGTTTAGGTTGAGATGATAGCTGGAAGGAATCAAATCTATTGTTGCAGACTAGGTTTTTGAAAGCTCAAACCTGAGTCCACCCCTTCTCTTAACATAGATGGCTTCCTTCATGCCCCTCTCAAAACTACCTAGTAGTTCACCAACACAGGTGAAATGCAACATTACAGACCTCTGCTAAATTGCTAGCTAAGTACAAGTGAATCAGGAGACCATCAATTTTTGGAAAAGCCCCAGAAGCTCTGAAAAAGTAGATCACTTTGGTTCTTCCAGACCTGCGTCTGGATGAGGCTTGGATTCTGCAGTCCTTCCTTGTATCTAGATGAGCAGAGAGAACCAGTGCTGGGGAGAAGCAGCAGCAGAGTCCCTGTCACACCTTGATGATTTAGACCTGCGTATGCCTGATGTACGAAAATCTAGGAAAAATGGTGGCATACGTTGGATAATTTATGGGTATGTTTTGTATAAGTCATGAGCACGCTGTGAGAACGCTGAAACACGTCAACATACAGCAAGTACGTCCATAAATTTTGAGCATGCTCAATATTTCCTGATGTATGCCAGTGTATGCTCATACGTGGGCCATAATTTACACGTAAGTTATCTGACATAAGTTGACATACATTAAGCGTAAGTTACTCATAAGTTTTTGCGTCTAGCTTATCTAAACCCTATGAGTAACTTTTGCATAATTTAAGTGTAACTTATCAAGAAATTTTGTCCAACACATATTAACATTTCTGACGTGTTCCAGATGAGCGCCGAATGTGTTTCTAACTTCCAGCTACTGTATAATGGCGTATTGGAAGCGTTGTGGTTTAAAGGGAATTTACAGGAGGAAAAACTGTCAGTTCTCCTCCAGACTCATAGGGTGAGCCAGAAGGTGAGTGTGATGGATCCTCCCTGCATTGATGCCCACCACCAACAAACTTCCTAGCAGACATGACGCTCAATCTGCTGCCACCAAAAACCTCCTTTCTTTCCTTTTTTTTACTCCTTTTTATTTATTCTTTTTTTTGGGGGGGGGGGGGGGAACGGGTGGTAAACAACAGCTAGGTTAATACCACGATCAAAGACAAAACTTTCTGCAGGCCAGGCACCTCGGGGCGCATTGCTGCCCCCCTCAGGACACTGGCTTGTGCATAATTTCATGGGAATTACACTGTATACTCTATGTATACGCCCAGAATTGAAAAAAAAATCATAGAAAGTTCATTGTATGCCAACGTTTAAGGAGGTTGTGGGACATCGAGCATATGCTGGCTAAATCGTCAAGGTGTGACAGGGGCCTAAGGAGGAGGATGAACAGTCCCTCTAGGGCTAAATTAAATGTGATATTTCAAAAGCCACTTGAGAACCTTGTCAAAGCATCCCTTATTTTATCTTTTATTAACATTATTTCATCTCCATTCTATTCTGAGTGAAAAAAAAGTTTTGTCTTGTCTGCACCTCTTCAACCTATGGCACAGTCTCAACCAGTCCCTGATTGGTTGCCATGGTGCCACTTCACAGCGATGTTCAGATTTTTTTACTTACGCAGTCAACCCTCCTCTCTCTCCATGTGGTGCTGCTGTTTAAGAACACCTCAGTTCTGTCAAGCAGCAGCTGATGAGAGTGAGTGGTGACAGCTCTCACTCACTGGAATTTGCCACTGGCTGCCTTGTTTCTTTTGCTCTTGATTTGCTAGGGATGTTATATAAATCCACCACTCTTCCAGATGACACTGCATTGAATGTTAATGCATGTTATAGCCACTGAACCCTGATATACAGCAGCATAATTCCAGAGTTTAGGGATAATTACAGAGAAGACGAAGAGTTTACGCTTCGTTCTAGGCACTGACAGGAGGAACTGATCCACTGACCTAATGCCATGTTCAAACAGCACAACATTGAAGCAGTTGCTTTACATGCAAAGTCAATAGTAGACACGCATCAAGGCATCATCAAAAGATCCTGCAGCGCATCTAGAGCAGCGCATGTTGACGCATCTGAGCAGCTGAAGTGACGCTTTATGAGCTTCTGAGCCAAGGGCATAGATTTGATTTCCACTTTGGTAGGGACTCTATTGGTCCCAAGTTTCATTAATGTCATTTTACCCATGCGAAAATATGCATGCTTTATTTATGAGTGACGTGAGCATCATGGGGCATTTCGTTTAAAGAGAAAAGCAGCATTTCTTGCTACATTTATACTAATTTTATAAGCACTACACTCATTAGATGCTGTTTATCACTGTTTGAAGCTTCAATGGATCTGATGAATGGGGAATTTGAAAGTTTTTCTACTTTGACAAGATTTGCATTTAAACTTACCAGTGACTAAGACAGTAGGTAAATATGTGCCAATTTAACCAAATGTAGTCTAAATATGCCAGTTATATGTGGATTTATCCTGTAGTTTCTTTTGAAGATATATAATTGTGCGAAAGTAAACAGGTGCAACACACTCTTTTTTTTTTAAATGTCACCAGTTTCTCCAAGGAAGCGCCCACTAACCAGGACTCTAAAGGGACTGGGTTAGGTTGGTTTCTTCACCAGCGCTGAGACGAAAAGCTCTAAATTGCTTAACCCCTTTGTAGCTGGGCTTCACCACAGATCCCTACCTTAGTCGTGGGGTCCCTGTGAAGGTAACTGGGCTTCTCGCTGAGGAAAATCTTTAATCAGCTTACAATGACTCTGGTGGATCCAAGTGTCTCTCTCCTGGATCTTCACAGCGGTTGGAGTTGCTAGTTGCACAATGTAGGGTCCTTCCCACCTTGGAGCTGCCCAATTTTCCCCCTTTATGATTTTAATCAGCACTCGGTCTCCAGGCTTCAGGCCTTCCTGTGGGGAAACAAAAGGAGCTTTGGGCAGATTACATGTTCTTCGCAACATGTGAGACATGCTCTGAAAATTTTTTAAAATAGTTATTTAATCCTGCAGTTGGATTAAATACTTGTTGTACTATACTCAATATCCCTCCTGTGGAGACATGATAAACTCATGGCTAAGAATAGCTGTTGCTTTTAATCAGAATCAGATATACTTTAATAATCCCAGAGGGAAATTACTTTTGTTACACATGCCAGTTACAGTTTTATATATATATTTATGTATATATATATATATATATATATATATATATATATATATATATATATATATATATATATATATATATATATATATATGTATATATATATATATACATATATGTATATACACTCACCGGCCACTTTATTAGGTACCCCATGCTAGTAACGGGTTGGACCCCCTTTTGCCTTCAGAACTGCCTCAATTCTTCGTAGCATAGATTCAACAAGGTGCTGGAAGCATTCCTCAGGGAGTTTGGTCCATATTGACATGATGGCATCACACAGTTGCCGCAGATTTGTTGGCTGTACATCTGTGATGCGAATCTCCCGTTCCACCACATCCCAAAGATGCTCTATTGGATTGAGATCTGGTGACTGTGGAGGCTATTGGAGTACAGTGGACTCATTGTCATGTTCAAGAAACCAGTCTGAGATGATTCCAGCTTTATGACATGGCGCATTATCCTGCTGAAAGTAGCCATCAGAAGTTGGGTACATTGTGGTCATAAAGGGATGGACATGGTCAGCAACAATACTCAGGTAGGCTGTGGCGTTGCAACGATGCACAATTGGTACCAAGGGGCCCAAAGAGTGCCAAGAAAATATTCCCCACACCATGACACCACCACCACCAGCCTGAACCGTTGATACAAGGCAGGATGTATACATGCTTTCATGTTGTAGACGCTAAATTCTGACCATACCATCCGAATGTCGCAGCAGAAATCAAGACTCATCAGACCAGGCAACATTTTTCCAATCTTCTATTGTCCAATTTCGATGAGCTTGTGCAAATTGTAGCCTCAGTTTCCTGTTCTTAGCTGAAAGGAGTGGCACCCGGTGTGGTCTTCTGCTGCTGTAGCCCATCTGCCTCAAAGTTTGACGTACTGTGCGTTCAGAGATGCTCTTCTGCCCACCTTGGTTGTAACGGGTGGTTATTTGAGTCACTGTTTCCCTTCTATCAGCTCGAACCTGTCTGGCCCTTCTCCTCTGACCTCTGGCATCAACAAGGCATTTCCGCCCACAGAACTGCCGCTCACTGGATGTTTTTTCTTTTTCGGACCATTCTCTGTAAACCCTAGAGATGGTTGTGTAGTTGGATATATACATATATATGTATATATATGTCTATATATATATATATATATATATATATATATATATATATATATATATATATGATTCTTTTAATCAGGTTATATGATTCTTTTAATCAGGTTATATTTTTTAATATAATAATGAAACTGCCATTAAAGAAACAGACTAGCTGAGTGAGAAGAAATGTCTCTATTGGTAAGTGATTTTTAGCAACAGTTTTTCATTTGTAAGCTGCAGCTTCATGTTTAGAATTAAAGCCACAAAGCTCCTCAAACAGAAAAGTGAGAAAAACATGTTAAAGGAAACATGATTGAAGCAAAGCAGTGAATTGTGGAAATACATTTCTAATCTCAGCAAACACTGAGTGAGTTTAGTTTCTTGAGAGCAGAACCAATTAAGAGTTGATGATCTTCAGCTGTGGAGCCTGCAGAGAACTGTATTTAAACCTTAGGTCTGGTTGGTAACTTCACTTGTTGCTGGAATCATGGGAGGTGTCTGGATTCTGGTGCTTTGTCCTCTGATGTTTTTGCTCCATGGTTTGTAGTTTTTTTCATAAGTTTGCTTTAAGGTTGTTAGATTTGATGAGTTAATGTGGCATCTTGAAGTGTTTTGACACATTGCCTGTATTGATTCTGTGTTAAAACTCTCAGAATACTGATACCTGCTGGACCTTTAAAGAAACTACAGGCAGCTTATTTGACTCACTGAATTGATTTGATAACCTAGTACAATATGAAGTTATTGTAGGTTATATCGTGTTTTGTATCGGTCTAGATTGAAAATATCTTTTTTTTTATTATTGATAATTTTGATAGTAAACCACAAAAGATAAGACATTTTTGTACCGGAAGCATCATGTTGAGATGCGTTTTAACAGTTTAGTGAGTCGGTCAGTTGGAAACAACTGGATCGGTCACATGACTTTGGAAACACCCGTGCTGATGTTTAGCTCTATGGGCTCCATGCATGCACTGATGCATCAGTGTTTCTGGACCCATCACTAGGTTTGATATTGATAAATTTGTATGCACACTAAAAAATAGTTTAGAAATGCTAATTTTTTCATTTCTGATTTAGGAGTCATTGTGATTATTTATGATTTAACTTTTGAGAACTCAAAATTTAACAAACATATCTCCTTATTTAAGATATTTACTTCTGAAGCCTTGTCAAAGTCTTATCGTATTACATCAAAATAAACAATCTTAAGCAAAGACTGTTAATGTAGTACAATGAAGAAATGAATTGTCGAAACTTTGAAAAATGCATTTGAGATACAACGGCTAAAGGAAAATGAAGCATATTTTCTTAAAGTTGAGTTAATTTGAATAAATTTTGTTTGGCTTAAAAAAATGAAGTTTGAAACTTTTTTTTTTACAACTCACAAATGGTTGAGTGCTACTTTTGTCATATTTGTATTGGGTGTTGATAACCTTTAACTTATTAATGTGGCATTTCTGAAGCTTATGTTCTTGTGGGGTCTATCTAGTTGAAGAGCTCTCCAGTAAACATTTAATTTGTCCACAGGGTCATGCTTTCCAGTTGATAAAAATGAAGCACACCAGGAGCCACAGACTGGAAACTGTAAGCTGTTAAGGGGTTTAACAATGTATTCAGGGTTTATTGCTGACACTAATGTGGCTATTCTATTTTTCAGTGTTTTCCCAAAATGAAATTTCCATGAAGAGGAAAAGTATGTCTTTGCTCCAGTCAATGGATTCCAGGTTGAGGCTAATTTCAAAACAAGGTAATAGTTTTCTAGAACATTCGTTTTCAGTTTAGCAATACGATGTATTGTAGCAAACTAATTATGACTCTACAGCTCAACTGGACAACAATGAAGTGGAGTTGTCAAGTGGAGTGTCAAGCGACGCTGCTGGCTCCCACAACGTGTCAAGCGACGCTGCTGGCTCCCACAACGTGTCAAGCGACGCTGCTGGCTCCCACAACGTGTCAAGCGACGCTGCTGGCTCCCACAACGTGTCAAGCGACGCTGCTGGCTCCCACAACGTGTCAAGCGACGCTGCTGGCTCCCACAACGTGTCAAGCGACGCTGCTGGCTCCCACAACGTGTCAAGCGACGCTGCTGGCTCCCACAACGTGTCAAGCGACGCTGCTGGCTCCCACAACGTGTCAAGCGACGCTGCTGGCTCCCACAACGTGTCAAGCGACGCTGCTGGCTCCCACAACGTGTCAAGCGACGCTGCTGGCTCCCACAACGTGTCAAGCGACGCTGCTGGCTCCCACAACGTGTCAAGCGACGCTGCTGGCTCCCACAACGTGTCAAGCGACGCTGCTGGCTCCCACAACGTGTCAAGCGACGCTGCTGGCTCCCACAACGTGTCAAGCGACGCTGCTGGCTCCCACAACGTGTCAAGCGACGCTGCTGGCTCCCACAACGTGTCAAGCGACGCTGCTGGCTCCCACAACGTGTCAAGCGACGCTGCTGGCTCCCACAACGTGTCAAGCGACGCTGCTGGCTCCCACAACGTGTCAAGCGACGCTGCTGGCTCCCACAACGTGTCAAGCGACGCTGCTGGCTCCCACAACGTGTCAAGCGACGCTGCTGGCTCCCACAACGTGTCAAGCGACGCTGCTGGCTCCCACAACGTGTCAAGCGACGCTGCTGGCTCCCACAACGTGTCAAGCGACGCTGCTGGCTCCCACAACGTGTCAAGCGACGCTGCTGGCTCCCACAACGTGTCAAGCGACGCTGCTGGCTCCCACAACGTGTCAAGCGACGCTGCTGGCTCCCACAACGTGTCAAGCGACGCTGCTGGCTCCCACAACGTGTCAAGCGACGCTGCTGGCTCCCACAACGTGTCAAGCGACGCTGCTGGCTCCCACAACGTGTCAAGCGACGCTGCTGGCTCCCACAACGTGTCAAGCGACGCTGCTGGCTCCCACAACGTGTCAAGCGACGCTGCTGGCTCCCACAACGTGTCAAGCGACGCTGCTGGCTCCCACAACGTGTCAAGCGACGCTGCTGGCTCCCACAACGTGTCAAGCGACGCTGCTGGCTCCCACAACGTGTCAAGCGACGCTGCTGGCTCCCACAACGTGTCAAGCGACGCTGCTGGCTCCCACAACGTGTCAAGCGACGCTGCTGGCTCCCACAACGTGTCAAGCGACGCTGCTGGCTCCCACAACGTGTCAAGCGACGCTGCTGGCTCCCACAACGTGTCAAGCGACGCTGCTGGCTCCCACAACGTGTCAAGCGACGCTGCTGGCTCCCACAACGTGTCAAGCGACGCTGCTGGCTCCCACAACGTGTCAAGCGACGCTGCTGGCTCCCACAACGTGTCAAGCGACGCTGCTGGCTCCCACAACGTGTCAAGCGACGCTGCTGGCTCCCACAACGTGTCAAGCGACGCTGCTGGCTCCCACAACGTGTCAAGCGACGCTGCTGGCTCCCACAACGTGTCAAGCGACGCTGCTGGCTCCCACAACGTGTCAAGCGACGCTGCTGGCTCCCACAACGTGTCAAGCGACGCTGCTGGCTCCCACAACGTGTCAAGCGACGCTGCTGGCTCCCACAACGTGTCAAGCGACGCTGCTGGCTCCCACAACGTGTCAAGCGACGCTGCTGGCTCCCACAACGTGTCAAGCGACGCTGCTGGCTCCCACAACGTGTCAAGCGACGCTGCTGGCTCCCACAACGTGTCAAGCGACGCTGCTGGCTCCCACAACGTGTCAAGCGACGCTGCTGGCTCCCACAACGTGTCAAGCGACGCTGCTGGCTCCCACAACGTGTCAAGCGACGCTGCTGGCTCCCACAACGTGTCAAGCGACGCTGCTGGCTCCCACAACGTGTCAAGCGACGCTGCTGGCTCCCACAACGTGTCAAGCGACGCTGCTGGCTCCCACAACGTGTCAAGCGACGCTGCTGGCTCCCACAACGTGTCAAGCGACGCTGCTGGCTCCCACAACGTGTCAAGCGACGCTGCTGGCTCCCACAACGTGTCAAGCGACGCTGCTGGCTCCCACAACGTGTCAAGCGACGCTGCTGGCTCCCACAACGTGTCAAGCGACGCTGCTGGCTCCCACAACGTGTCAAGCGACGCTGCTGGCTCCCACAACGTGTCAAGCGACGCTGCTGGCTCCCACAACGTGTCAAGCGACGCTGCTGGCTCCCACAACGTGTCAAGCGACGCTGCTGGCTCCCACAACGTGTCAAGCGACGCTGCTGGCTCCCACAACGTGTCAAGCGACGCTGCTGGCTCCCACAACGTGTCAAGCGACGCTGCTGGCTCCCACAACGTGTCAAGCGACGCTGCTGGCTCCCACAACGTGTCAAGCGACGCTGCTGGCTCCCACAACGTGTCAAGCGACGCTGCTGGCTCCCACAACGTGTCAAGCGACGCTGCTGGCTCCCACAACGTGTCAAGCGACGCTGCTGGCTCCCACAACGTGTCAAGCGACGCTGCTGGCTCCCACAACGTGTCAAGCGACGCTGCTGGCTCCCACAACGTGTCAAGCGACGCTGCTGGCTCCCACAACGTGTCAAGCGACGCTGCTGGCTCCCACAACGTGTCAAGCGACGCTGCTGGCTCCCACAACGTGTCAAGCGACGCTGCTGGCTCCCACAACGTGTCAAGCGACGCTGCTGGCTCCCACAACGTGTCAAGCGACGCTGCTGGCTCCCACAACGTGTCAAGCGACGCTGCTGGCTCCCACAACGTGTCAAGCGACGCTGCTGGCTCCCACAACGTGTCAAGCGACGCTGCTGGCTCCCACAACGTGTCAAGCGACGCTGCTGGCTCCCACAACGTGTCAAGCGACGCTGCTGGCTCCCACAACGTGTCAAGCGACGCTGCTGGCTCCCACAACGTGTCAAGCGACGCTGCTGGCTCCCACAACGTGTCAAGCGACGCTGCTGGCTCCCACAACGTGTCAAGCGACGCTGCTGGCTCCCACAACGTGTCAAGCGACGCTGCTGGCTCCCACAACGTGTCAAGCGACGCTGCTGGCTCCCACAACGTGTCAAGCGACGCTGCTGGCTCCCACAACGTGTCAAGCGACGCTGCTGGCTCCCACAACGTGTCAAGCGACGCTGCTGGCTCCCACAACGTGTCAAGCGACGCTGCTGGCTCCCACAACGTGTCAAGCGACGCTGCTGGCTCCCACAACGTGTCAAGCGACGCTGCTGGCTCCCACAACGTGTCAAGCGACGCTGCTGGCTCCCACAACGTGTCAAGCGACGCTGCTGGCTCCCACAACGTGTCAAGCGACGCTGCTGGCTCCCACAACGTGTCAAGCGACGCTGCTGGCTCCCACAACGTGTCAAGCGACGCTGCTGGCTCCCACAACGTGTCAAGCGACGCTGCTGGCTCCCACAACGTGTCAAGCGACGCTGCTGGCTCCCACAACGTGTCAAGCGACGCTGCTGGCTCCCACAACGTGTCAAGCGACGCTGCTGGCTCCCACAACGTGTCAAGCGACGCTGCTGGCTCCCACAACGTGTCAAGCGACGCTGCTGGCTCCCACAACGTGTCAAGCGACGCTGCTGGCTCCCACAACGTGTCAAGCGACGCTGCTGGCTCCCACAACGTGTCAAGCGACGCTGCTGGCTCCCACAACGTGTCAAGCGACGCTGCTGGCTCCCACAACGTGTCAAGCGACGCTGCTGGCTCCCACAACGTGTCAAGCGACGCTGCTGGCTCCCACAACGTGTCAAGCGACGCTGCTGGCTCCCACAACGTGTCAAGCGACGCTGCTGGCTCCCACAACGTGTCAAGCGACGCTGCTGGCTCCCACAACGTGTCAAGCGACGCTGCTGGCTCCCACAACGTGTCAAGCGACGCTGCTGGCTCCCACAACGTGTCAAGCGACGCTGCTGGCTCCCACAACGTGTCAAGCGACGCTGCTGGCTCCCACAACGTGTCAAGCGACGCTGCTGGCTCCCACAACGTGTCAAGCGACGCTGCTGGCTCCCACAACGTGTCAAGCGACGCTGCTGGCTCCCACAACGTGTCAAGCGACGCTGCTGGCTCCCACAACGTGTCAAGCGACGCTGCTGGCTCCCACAACGTGTCAAGCGACGCTGCTGGCTCCCACAACGTGTCAAGCGACGCTGCTGGCTCCCACAACGTGTCAAGCGACGCTGCTGGCTCCCACAACGTGTCAAGCGACGCTGCTGGCTCCCACAACGTGTCAAGCGACGCTGCTGGCTCCCACAACGTGTCAAGCGACGCTGCTGGCTCCCACAACGTGTCAAGCGACGCTGCTGGCTCCCACAACGTGTCAAGCGACGCTGCTGGCTCCCACAACGTGTCAAGCGACGCTGCTGGCTCCCACAACGTGTCAAGCGACGCTGCTGGCTCCCACAACGTGTCAAGCGACGCTGCTGGCTCCCACAACGTGTCAAGCGACGCTGCTGGCTCCCACAACGTGTCAAGCGACGCTGCTGGCTCCCACAACGTGTCAAGCGACGCTGCTGGCTCCCACAACGTGTCAAGCGACGCTGCTGGCTCCCACAACGTGTCAAGCGACGCTGCTGGCTCCCACAACGTGTCAAGCGACGCTGCTGGCTCCCACAACGTGTCAAGCGACGCTGCTGGCTCCCACAACGTGTCAAGCGACGCTGCTGGCTCCCACAACGTGTCAAGCGACGCTGCTGGCTCCCACAACGTGTCAAGCGACGCTGCTGGCTCCCACAACGTGTCAAGCGACGCTGCTGGCTCCCACAACGTGTCAAGCGACGCTGCTGGCTCCCACAACGTGTCAAGCGACGCTGCTGGCTCCCACAACGTGTCAAGCGACGCTGCTGGCTCCCACAACGTGTCAAGCGACGCTGCTGGCTCCCACAACGTGTCAAGCGACGCTGCTGGCTCCCACAACGTGTCAAGCGACGCTGCTGGCTCCCACAACGTGTCAAGCGACGCTGCTGGCTCCCACAACGTGTCAAGCGACGCTGCTGGCTCCCACAACGTGTCAAGCGACGCTGCTGGCTCCCACAACGTGTCAAGCGACGCTGCTGGCTCCCACAACGTGTCAAGCGACGCTGCTGGCTCCCACAACGTGTCAAGCGACGCTGCTGGCTCCCACAACGTGTCAAGCGACGCTGCTGGCTCCCACAACGTGTCAAGCGACGCTGCTGGCTCCCACAACGTGTCAAGCGACGCTGCTGGCTCCCACAACGTGTCAAGCGACGCTGCTGGCTCCCACAACGTGTCAAGCGACGCTGCTGGCTCCCACAACGTGTCAAGCGACGCTGCTGGCTCCCACAACGTGTCAAGCGACGCTGCTGGCTCCCACAACGTGTCAAGCGACGCTGCTGGCTCCCACAACGTGTCAAGCGACGCTGCTGGCTCCCACAACGTGTCAAGCGACGCTGCTGGCTCCCCTTTTAAATAAAGAACTGAACTTTGAATTTCTGTTTCCTGAGTAGAATTATTCATATTTGGCCAGATGGGGTGTCTTATCATAGAATAGGCCAATTTTGAGGGAATCCATTAGACATTGGGTCCAATAGAGCTAAACTGAAATGGAGATGAGGCCTTAAGGGGGACATCAAGTTGATCCCATAACAAAGCAACTTGACTAAGGAAATCTGGAATTTCAGGGATGGTTAAAGGGGAATGATTACACTTTTGAAAGTGTAATTCACAATGTGGCATATTTTACTTGATCAAAGTGAGTTTGTATTTGCAATCTGCCAATTTCAGATTAACAGTCATTGATCTTGTAATTTTTGACGCCAGTTTAATCACCCACGGTTTAACAATACCATAAAGACGGCTTTGGACCTTCAACTTTGACAGGCCTGAATTACAGGGTCCTACAACTTTATTTCAACACACCAGAATCAAAAATGTTCAGAGCTCAACTTTCATCAGAAGTGTAAAAGCTGCAGAACACCAGACCTCAAGGACAGTTTTCCTACTCTGGAGCACAGGTATTGGACTCTTAATAGGTGAAGTTATACAAATTGGACAAGTATATACAGAATCAAATCATTTTCTTTAATCATATCTGAACATGGCCAATATTTTTTAGCTAGATGAATGTCTACATAGTCTGGCTTGTCTTTGCTGTATATACAGGTCCTTCTCAAAAGATTAGCATATTGTGATGTGTTCCATAATGATAAAACTTGAACATTCATATTTTAGATTCATTGCACACTAACTGAAATATTTCAGGTCTTTTAATGTCTTAATATGGATTTTTTTGGCATACAGCTCATGAAAACCCAAAATTCCTATCTCACAAAATTAGCATATCATGAAATAGGTCTCTAAGAGAGCTATGCACCTAATCATCTGAATCAACAAATTAAATTGTTAGAAATATTTTATACTGTGTTTCATGGGTTGTGTTCCCAAAATTCCCAAAAAATAATAGAACTTAAGGATAAAATAACTAAAGAGAGCCAGGGAGGTAAAATAATTTAAAAGGATGGGTTCAGGAAAGAGTAAAGAGAAGATCATAAAGGGGATGAAAAGTTTTTGTCAGATTGATCCAAGTAATTTAAAATACTTGCAGAAGTGGAAGGAAAAGTATGAAATAGATGGTGAGTGGAAGGTAGATCGATGGAGAAATGTTGTGTGCCGGCTAGAAACAAGCACTAGTGCAATAATATATAAATAAATAGATAAATAAGTAAATAGTTAAATGAGCTCCAAATAGCGAGTTGTTGATATAATACAGGCGCAAAGTAGATACAAGGTTATTATAAAAAATGTAATAAATAGATTTCATGTTATGTTTGTCTTTAAAGTTATGTTTGTGGGTCTTTTAAGTTGTGCGTGCATCCAGAAGGTAATGAAATCCCTTGTAGATGGAGAGAGCTTGAATCTGCAGCATCGGGGGGGGGGGGGGGGGGGGGGGGGGGCGGGGGGCTGTGGTCAGTGGAGCAGCGACAGCCAGAGCCTGCTTGGTCTCCAACAATACTAGGTTATAAACAAAAGAAAAGAACCTGTCAGAAAACGACTTTAGTCAAGCAAACTATGGTAGCGACTGAAAAACATCGATCACCGCCATATAATCCTTTAAACCCCCAGGCAAATTGCCCAATTTGTATCCAGAGTTGGATCACCTAAGTAAATCAGATCTTCCTTTATCTACAGACCAGACGCTGCCTAGAAGTTTTCCACAGGAGGGCGGATTATAGATATTTAGGGTCCATAAAATAAAAAAAGGAATATAGATTTTACAGTGGTATACCCTACATAGATGGAGATGAAACACAATATCAGCAGCAACTAAAGAATATGTTAATGGCAGATGTCCAGCCTCATATCTCAGCGTGGGATAAAAAATAAAAATAAATAAATAATTACTCAAACTGGCAACGTCTAATGTAACCACAGCAATGCCAAAAAATAAGCTAAAAAGTGAGGTGGTGCGTTAATATTATGGGCCTATTCTGTATGTAACCCAAGAGAAATATTTCCTTTCCAAGCCACCGGACCCCTCAAAGGCATCAAGGAGGCAGGAGCGGTCCTAGGGGCCGAGGGGGCTTTCAGCCCAGACCAGTAAACACGGATGAGGGAAGCTGGAAGTGTGGGTCACCAGAACATTGGGTTAGAGTGTTCCAATCAGATTTGGGAAGAGGCTGCAGGGGCGGCTAGAGCAAATCCAGAGCCTTTTAAAACAGTGGAGCATGGGAGCTGTTGAATGCATAAAAAACAAAATGAAATAAAAAAAACATAAACAATACTTACAATCAATGGACAGGCAGTTACACTTCTTTGTGATTCAGGAGCCTGTAATACTTATATTGAAGATAATGTACATGCTAAAAGCATCTAAAATGCCACTTTTTGTAAAATCGGCAAATGGTCGAATATCAAAGGAATGAATGTCAAGGGCAATAGAAATAGAAGACCTTCAAACAGGAAAAAGGTTGCAAGGTTGCATGCTTCTGTAGTAATATCACCAACTCACACCTTTAATCTGTTAGGGTAAGACTTGATAAAAAAATAGGCATTGCAATTTTCCTCACGCTGGGGGGAATGAAGACTGTACGAATAGAACATGTAATGGCGTTGCAACTAAATCCTCCAGTGTTTTATGCAACATGCTTATCATCTTTGCTCCATGTCCATCTGTTCCAACTATGGAAACACACTTATAAAATTCTGTTGGTTGTAAAACCCCGGGTCCAAGATTTAGCATGTGTTAAAAAAAACTCAGCATTCTTTGCTATCACAATCTGATGAAAATGATTTAAAAGATATCCCAAATGTTTTGTGGTCTACAGGATAAATTGATGTAGGACTGCTGACAATTGTAGATCCATTTAAAATAGTTCCTAAATCGCAATACAGGCCATGGATAAAACAATATCTGCTAAAATGTTAAGCAAAGGAAACCAGTTAAAAAAAAAAATTGCGGGTGCAGAAACAAGTCTGTTGCTTGGGCCATGCTATATCTCAACAGGAGGGATGGCAACTTTAATATAGCAACATTTTACAACATATGGATTTAATTCTTATGCAGAAATTTTTTTGTAAAGCCTTTACAGTTTGTGTTAGACACAATCCTCAAGGTAATATAAGACCAAAACGAGGACATTTTCCAGAACCAGATGGAGATTCTTTAAGTGATGCATATAGATTTTATTGAACTAACAAGAAGTGGCCCTTACAAATACTGTTTAATGATTGATGTATTTTCAAAATGGGTTGAAATAGTCCCAGCAAAGCACACAGATGCATTGACAGTAGCTAAAGCTATATGCCAAGTTGTTGTTCCAAACTTTGGAATCCCACAGAAAATTTACAGTGACAATGGTCCGCATTTTGTTATTCAGCAAATGGCAGGCAGGTTTCAAATAACTTTAAAGAATAACTGCGCTTATCTTCCACAAAGTGCAGGACTTGTGGAAATAACAAATGGGACAGTTTAATCCAGGCTTAAAAAGTGTATGAAAGAAACAAAAAGGGCCATGACCAGAATGCCATGACGTAGTAACACTGTCCATGAAAATAACTCCGACAAGTGGTTTGACTCTGTTTGAAATAATACATGGCAGACTATACAAATTACAACACAATTGGGGCGGGTGAGGTTCACAATACAAATGCCACCTAAGGAGGAAGAAAAGACACTAGTAGATCACATCGTAGAGAAATGTTGCAGTCTAAAGAAGTGTCCAATGCAAATTCAATGCGGGAAAGATCTTTATCTCCACAGGATCCACAAGCAGTGATACCAGGGACTGGACTGGGTGTTCATCAGTCATCAGAGGGAAGAACTGGACGAGTCCAAGGTGGAAATGACCATTCCAAGTGCTACTGACCACGCCAACAGGTGTGAAGATTGCTGAAAGACCATCTTGGATTCACCTCAGCCACTGTAAGTTACAGAGAGTGTCAAACACCTAAAGTTGGAACAGCGGGGAAGTCCAACTACAAAGGGGTTTGGTTTTTTTAGGGCCACTCGTCTCAACGTCGGTGAAGAAATCAACTGATCCCTGTTCTTTAGAGTCCTGGGTGAAATTAACATCTATGCTAACCTAGCTAAAATGGGGTTCCCATGGAGATGGGGCTTCTTTTAAGTTGTGGCTGTTGCGTACAATATCTGTTTCAGTCCAGAGGTGTTCCTGATTAATATAAACTAGTAGACCAAGTTGCAGCAGGATTTGAATCAACAATTTGCTGGTGGTGTACCATTAAAAAAATGTGGATAGAATTAATTATATACATTACAACATCCAGAAATTAGGTAACTGGCTCAAAGTGGTTTTAAAGCTGTACATGGGCAATTAGCTGCAACCTCATTCATGGCTTTCCAAAACAGAATAGCTTTAGATATGTTATTAGCAGAAAATGGCGGAGTCTGTGCTATCCTTGGCGAGCAAAGCTGCATCTTCATCCCTAACAACACGGCTTCAGATGGCAGCCTAACCATAGCCTTGGAAGGCCTTAGGTCACTGAATGGCAAAATGAAAGAGCACTCCGGCGTGGACACATCCATGTGGGACTCGTGGTTGGACGCCTTTGGCAAATACCGCACCCTGGTGTCCTCTGTACTGGTGTCCTTAGCTGTGTTTGCCACCATCTTGACCCTCTGTGGTTGCTGTCTGATTCCTTCAGAGACTGATCTCTACTGCTACCTCCTCTCCACAGCAGCAGTTTCAGATGTATCCGCTCTTCGCCCACACAGATTCCGCAGATGAAGATGATCAGAATGTGGCACAGTTATTTGCCCGCCATGAGTGAACTTGTAGCTCCTCCATGTGTAAGTGAATGTATCTACATTATAGTATGAGCTGATGGTCGAAAATCTTCTTTGAAGTAACTTGTTGGTAAAGTGTGATAACGTTTTGCTATATTCACATTATACACCATAAAAAGGACGGAAATGTTAGAAATATTTTATTTATACTCCGTTTGTGTTTCATGGGTTGTGTTTTAAAGATTTATTATGATGCATAATGTGTGATTCATTTTTTATTAACTCTTGCTTAAGATTGTTCCAGATAAAGGTCGTGCAACAGGCGGGTTGTGAAAGAGGCCTGAACAGCCTCTATCACGTTTCTTCTAAACATGTGTTCTTGGAACAATTCAATTGTAAAACAACCATTTGCTTTGTTTTAACATATGTGCTGAGGTTTAAAGTAAGATCCTTTTGTTTCCTGTATGTATGTATGATGTTTTAGGTGCTTAGACCTGACATAACTCTAATCACATGCAAAAGATTTGTGAGGCCTTTAAAACTCCCAGCCTGGTTCATCCTTCAAAACCATCGGTGTCAAAAGTTCACACGTTTGTCTCTTAAGTAGAAGTATAGATACTGCAGTTTAAAAACACTCTGGTAAAAGTTGAAGTATCAACTAGACCTAATTTACTCAAGTAAAAGTGAAAAAATATGTGCTCCAAAAATTACTAAAAGCATAAAATAACCTTTAAAAAAATCAGCCAGATGCCACTATATGAATTGAAAGCTCAATTTTTTGACTATTTGTAAAAATCCTCTGAGATAGGGCCAAGGATGAGGGAGCTCTTGTTGGTCTCCGTCTCCCGATACGCTCTCGCCTGTGTCCGACCTTTCAGACATTTCAACATCTTTTTCTGAATCCGACATTGTAGCATGGCATAGACAATTCACGTTAGCAGTGTGAAGAACACCTGCTTGCTTCTGATGATTTCCTTTAGCTAACCAATGAGTGTTTGCGTTATATGACTCATCAAATGACACTAGTTTTCACTAGATGTGGATGGAGCCAATGACCTGCATTGGATGGCGCACATGACGGGAAATAAATATTTATAAACATTAAACCAGGGGTAACCAATTAAATAACAGCGGGGTTCGAATAAAGAAAATCGTCAACCAGTAAAGTTCCGGAGAAATTTTTAATGATCTGTTACTTCAAACAGAATTTAACACTGAAATAAAATGAGGTGTTTATGCATCCATGTTAAAAATTGAATTTGTAAAAAAAAAAAAAAAAAATCTGAACATTTTAAAATCTAAAGTTTTTTTTGAAGTAGAGAACAACAATCCTTCAGTTTGGTTTATAGACAATTTCTTGATTCCCATATTTTCTCAAACACCTGAACTGATCGTTTGTTATTTTCTTCCTTTTTTCTGTCTTAATGTTGGCAGTGGGCTTTAGGCTGCCCTGCAAGGCTTTAAACCTGGGTTTGAATGGAGACTAAGCCATTCTCAAGCACATATCAAGGTGCTCATTTTGAGCCTGGATCCAGATTTATTGTTGATTCTGTTCATGGTGGAGAATCCTGCTTCACAGCAGCAGGTTGAGCCAAACATCCTCTAAATGTTCAGGCTCCGCTCCGCTCCGGTCAAGATCCGCTATAGCAATCGCACCAAACAGGGAAAAAAAGAGCGGCGAGAAGATCTGGTTTGTCAAATTGAAATATAGTAACAACAGATCGGTAACTACAAATTAGAGCATAATTCTCCTTTATTTAAAAAAAACTAACACTGTTTATTTAAAAGATTGGATGCAAACTATTGGTACTTCAACAGACCAGGAATCAGATTTCTCATCTCCATCAGAAACCGCACATCTGCTGGATGCTGATGGTGAGGATTTTTTAAATATATCACATGAAATTAAGCGTTAATTTCTGCATGTTTTGCTCCTATGAATTTAATAATAAATCACCCATGCTTTCCTCGTGCTCCGAGGATAAGTCGGAGAGCAGCAATACGGGAGGAACAGCGGAGGCTGTAGGCTTTGCTTTGCGCAGGAGGTCTGGAGCGCTGCGGGGCGGAGCATGTGGGATTTCAGGGTAACAGGAGAAGCAGCGCAGGTGATGTTTAGACACTGTTGTCAGACAACATGTGGTAATTTATAAATGTTTTAAATCAGGTTAGGTCCGGATTAGCAAGCAGGTGGGTCCGGATCCGGACCGCGGTCCGCTAATCTGTGACCTCAAAATTAAACCGAAGCCGAGAGTGATGAGCACATAAGAGCACTCTGCCTCTATGGATCATCACAACCTTACAGCAGATTTCAATCCTCAACCGTCTGGGCGTAGATGACAGCAGTAAAGACGCTTCGGTCTGAGCTGTGGACTGTTTTCTCCTTCCTTGGTTTCTCAAATGTTGGATGGTCTCCCAGGGCAGCAAAACACACATTTCTCCCCTAGAATTAAACATTTGATGTAGAATGAATTTCAATAGAATTTCAATTCATCCACTTCCTCCTCTGAGCCAGGAGGAGCGAGTGCTTCAAGAGCTGGAGGCAGTAGTAGTAGCTCAACAACAACTGCTGCTTACCTTATAGAGGCTGCACTTTAAAAAATTAAAGGTGAACACTGTTTTTTTTTTACATTGGGCGCTTGATTTTACGTTATTCCATCATGTTCTACTCACCCATATTAGTTTGGAGCCATTCTGAAGATACCCCTTCTATTCATTCTAGCTGATCTGAATCGTTCAATTCCATTTGGAGAGCGAGATCATCTGTGGTAGCAGCACTAGACATCTTACAGGCATGTGAGGAAAACTATCAGCAGTTCAGTGGACAGGATGAATGAATGGTAGCCGGCGTGCGCGGATGACATCATACACACGCCGCTTCGTTTTAAAAATGATATAAATATAAAAATATCAATATAAAATATAACATATATTAATGCTGGTGTACCATAAAGAATAAATTATGAACAGTTTAGTTTCTGCCTTAAACTCGTTGCCCATAGAAAGACGTTACTTGAATATAACCTAACGGAATATCTTCAGAACGGCTCCAAATAACACAAAACTCATCTCGTGAGTAGAACATGATGTAATAACGTAAAATCAAGGGGCCAACGTAAAAAAAAAATGGTGTCCCCCGTTAAATTGTCTAGACAGCTGTTCTAAACTAAATTTTTATTTACTAATTTTTATTTACACTTGTTTATACAAAATGACAAAATAAATCTGTCACAGTCTAAGAATGATGGCAGTTCTGCTAAGCAATGCAATGTGTGTGAAAAACCTGCAATCGATCATTTAGAAAACTATAACTATACTTCAAAGGTTGCATGAAGTGAATTTATTGTTTGTCTAAAAATCTGTTCATAAAAACTGATAAATGAGTTTCAGTTGGTTACCTCTGTTTTTCCTGCAGGTCTCATAGAGTCAGATTTGTTTTCCTTATCATCAGGTGTTTCTGCAGTGGGAATTAAAATAAGAGTCAAGGAATCAAAGTACTGTATTATAGAAATGTAGGTTTGGAAGGATGTATATTCAGTCAGTACCTGGTTTCCAGCAAAGGAAGGAACCAAGAAGTGAGGAAAGAAAAGTAGAAACAAAACAAACAGCAGGACAGACAGAGAACAGCAGCTTCCAGCACAAACCACACTCCTCCACTGGTCTGGAAATGTTCTGATGCAGGAAACCAGACCCTGCATCTAAAACGAGACACATAAAAAAAAACTCACTCAGAGGGTCTGCATTGGTCACATTTTAAGAAAAGATTTTGTAATGGTAAAATATTAAAAATGTTTTATTTGTTGTTCTATTTTTTTAATAAGCCCCAAATAAAAGCATCTAAACAGATTGTTCTAGTCTGTAGTTTTAACACAGAGATAATTATTTCTTAATCACCTCCTGATTCTGTGGACGTCATTAGCTGATCTCTACCAGTAAATACTGACAATTTGCATCATTTTATTAATCATAATAAAATGATTAATGTAAGATATATCTAACATATAAACCCCAAAACAAAATTTTATAAATGCATTCAGTACATTTGGAACAGTTTTTATTTAATTATTGTAACTGTTTCAAGGGTGATTTAATTTTCTGTTTTACTTTTATTTTTTTGTAAGATCTCTACTCAAAAAGAGATTGTTAATCTTAATGGTTATTTTCTGGGATCAATAAAGGTCAAATGATAAAGTAATTTAAAATACATTCATCTGAATTTAGAAGATTCTTCAAAAGTTTCCTGTACTTTTTTATTTTTAAATATTCCAAATAAATCATTAGATGAATCCACTCATTAACATCTTGATGTTTCATCTTTCTCTGATTCAGCTCCACATTAATGTTAAAACACTTTGGTCCAACTTTTGTAAAATAATTATTCTTCTAGAAGCTCTGTGATCAAATGAGAAAGGAGAACTTACAGAGTGTGATCCTTGTGCTGATGTTTCCATAGACGTAGACGTCTTTAGAGAAAATATTTCCATTTTTTTCTTTCTCCACCTTTCGTTCAATTGTTCCACAGTAATAAAGTCCTTCATCAGAATCAGTGACGTTTATAATCAGAAGGTCATACAAGTCGGACGACTGATTCTTTAAAAATTTAAAACGAGGATATAAGTTTTCCCATTTTAAAAAGCTTTTATGTGTCTCCATCACAAGAGTGGGTTGGTGTTGATGGGAGCAGTTTCTAAACCAGACTATATATACTCCAGTGGACGGCCTGCAGTCACAATAGAGGGTGATGTTGTCTCCAGGTCGAACAATCGTCTCCAGCATTGAAGCAGAAATGGAGCAGAGATTCCAGGAAAAAAGTCCTGAAACAGAAAGACGTTGAAGAAAGAACATGAATATTGTTCCAGGATTAAAGCTCCGACATTCAGGAGATCTAAACTTTAAATATAGCCAACTTTAGTTTTTATACATATCATGGTCATTATTATTTATATGTGGGTAAATCTAAAAATTACCAAAGAGAACAACCAGAATTATCTGCCTGTCATCCATGGCGACGTTGATCTGGAGCTAAGTGACAGTTTCACAGGTTTCATACGGTGAAGATATGATGCAGATTCTTCCGTTGAAGGAGACGTAGAAGCTGATTGGCTGCTGGAATGGAACATTTTATTCTGAGGTTTTTTTGGGCGGGCTTAAATTCATGATGGTCATGTTTGAGGTTTTGAGGACCTGAATGCAGAGACCAGGTGGCAGAGGTGAGACTTGCAGATTTAAAGGGGTCATAGAACGCAAAACCCAGTTTCCATCTCCATCACAAACCGAGAAAAACGATAGTTCAGTGGGTGAAATGGACGTACAGAGAAGTTCAAACCCCTTCAACACCTCCGTTCTCTGCAAATGTCACAATTCTAAACTTCCACCATAACACGGGTGAATTCAAACAAAGCCCTGAGTTGACGTAAACTCGGGGAAGTTACCTTATGTGGTTCATGTCTGTAATTTTGTCACGCCCTGAAATTGACATACAAACCAGCCCACTGGTTCACTAACGTAATTGCAGTTTTTCAGGCTGCACAGAGAAAGGGGAACATTTTCACAGTCTTCCCAAGGATCCAAAGACTCCACAGGCATGGATAATTTTTGTCTATCAGAAGATCCCTGCAGAGTTTGATGCTCAGCTGTTCATTTGCTCTAAACATTTTATGAAGACAGCTTTCAAAATCTTGGACAGTTCAAAGCAGGATTTGCTAAACTTGTTTTACTGAAATGAGGGGCTGTTCCAAATGTAAGGCCATAACACCCACAAGCTGGAAGTTTGATTCTGTCGCTAAGCTGTTTATAGCAATGCTAGCATAGCTATGATGACCAGTTTTGGGTTTCTGAAAAGGAGCGGGGAGCGGTGAGGTGTTCTGGGAACCCTGGCGGCTAGGGACGGAGAGACCAAACCCGAATCGGTGACGGTATGCTTCCCCCCACTGGCCTTACCGTGCTTCCCCCCGACTGCCACTTTCCCTCCAACAGGATGGGAAAGTGGTCGTTCCTATGGCAACACAGTGATGCCTATTAGCGCTATATAAATAAACTGAATTGAATTGATGCTGCATATACTTGGCTGTAGCTCTGTGACGCAGGTAAACATAACATCAAGCAGTTGCCATTTTCTTTAAAATAAATCTATCCAGTAAAATCAAACTATTTTAAAGAGGACGTTCCATGTAGAGATTAACTATTTTTTTTTTCTCAACTTGTTATTTTCTGTCAGTGTGATGAAGATGCAGCAAACCAGCAAAACTCACTCTTGAATATACATGTTTCCTGCACCACTACTTCGCCGTTACACCCACTGCCAAATTCGAGTGAGCCTGCTCTGATGCAGACTCGCTATTTAAGGGCTAAACAGTCCACTGGCTGTATCCACTGCGTGGTTTGGGACGGCCCTTAATGTGGCGGATTAGGGCTCAGGGTTAGTATTCAGGGGGCGATTTTATTAGTTATTTTCTGCAGGTCCACAGGTCAGTCATCAGGACTAAATGTTATGGAGCCTAGGCAGAAATTCAACTGAATAAACTGATTACTTACCCTCATCCACCTCCGACACCAGCTAATCAGCTTTGAACCACACCTCCAGGAAGCCAAATCAGCGACCAGAGTTCTTCTTAAAAGGTCTCGAATCCACAACTCCGTCTGCTACCCAAAGTGCAGGTAGCGGTCACGCTACGTCTGACTTGATTCAGATGAACCCGATTAAACCCCCCTCCAGCCCCTCCTCCACCATCACAGCTAACGCTTCATCAGAGCGTCATTCCTCCCGGACTCTTACTGCGTTCCCTGTCTCATCTCAACCGGTCAGGCTGAAGACCACCATGTTGAGCCTGGTTCTCCCAGAGGTTTGTTCTCAACAGGGAGTTTTTTCTCCCCACTGTTGCTTCGTGCTTGCTCATCATGGACAGGTTTCTGCAACCTGTGTTATGCAAGCTGGACTTCCATCTTCCAGGTCCCTGATGAAGCTCTAGTATCAGCTCATGGATTCCACTGGATCTCCCCATAAAGCTCAGCAGACCGTCTCTCCAACCAGCAGTCTACAGACTGACCAACTCCATCTATTTCCACTCCACCACCAGTTTGAGACCTGGGGGGAAACAGCCCTGTTCTTTACACCTGTTCATGCATATCAAACAAAATTCAGCGCTAATGTTTCCTGCTGAGGTCTGAGCACCAAAGACAAAAGTGATTGTATCAATAAATTTCTTCTGATAGAAAAAAATTCTTTTAATTATCTTTTCTTTCCATGAGTTTTCTAGATTGAACTGCAGCCCAGCCTTAGTCTCCATAAACACCACAGCCTTCTCTCTTTGTCAGCTTGGCCAACTTAGATCAAAAATCATAAATGTAATTATTTTCTTAGGATCAAAAAGTCCAGAGTGGCAGTACAGGAGAGAGCCTGATTTAAAAAGAAGCAGCAGTGTTGTAGTAAATCTGCTTTTAGGCATTTATCTTGTATTCACTCATTGGCTGGAACACGTAGCTTCCTGAAACCATGATAGAAATAGTTATCAGATGTACAGAAACAGACGATCTGTTTAGCAAAGTCCTGTGGTCTATCCACTGCTCTGTTATCACTCAGACTTTTCACGTTAGTATTTCATTTAAAAGTTATCTTAGTTAAAGAGAACTTTCCAGAAAAGCTGAACTGGTGAAACCTGAATTATTGGTTTGGTTAATCTTTTATTTTATCCCATTTCATTTGTCTATAGTAAAAACATTACAAAAATACAGTTGGTATAGAAATATTGTTTCTACAAATTCTATTGTATTGTAGAAAAAATGTTTTAAAATCCCCCCAAATTATCAATCTAACATCTGACTGGGCTGCAGCCAGTCTGTCCTAATCTGTTTCTCTCTAAAATAGTTGATGATAAACTGCGGTCAGTAAGTTCGTGTTTATCTGCAGATTCAGTTTCTATGCAGAATCACCTCTGCAGATGCATGAGGGGCCGCTTGCTATTGTGGGTTTCCTGTTACATTTAGCAATGCAATAGTTTACAGAAATCCTGAACCTGGTAACATGTTTTTAAAACTAGGGGTCATTTGGAAGCAAAGGTTTTGATTAATAAAAATACATTTTTTGATAAACCAATGAAAGAAAAGAATGTTTTTCAGTACATATGCTCCTCTTTCATTACAGTAGAGCAGCTTTAAGATAAAGAAACTGATTTCCAGGTATCTCTATTTTAACAGCTTTATCTGTGCTAATTACATTTCTACACTGATAGAAGTATAGAAAAACATTTAGGTAAAAAGAACAGTTTTAGGTGAATAAACTTCTTAAATAACCTGCATTTGATTTGGCCTGAAATAAAATAAAATCCCCCCCCCCCCCCCCCCCCCCCAACATGTAGTAAGTTGTGATTCAGATAAAAATTAACCTGATAAGTTTAGAGTTAATAAGTTTAGTAAGTTCAGATGAGTACCAATTACCTTGCTAGCCCCAGTTAAGCTTAAATTAACACCTGGTCCAGAGTTTAAATGTCTTCCTTGAAAGATTTGGTGAATACAAAGGTTCTTCTTTACAGTGAACTGTTTTGATCGATGATTAGTGGTTTTAGGATTTAGTGCACTGGTTAATATTTTGAGAGAGTTTTGATAATTGTCAGTCTTTCACTTCTCTGTTCTTGTACTATGGCTGTAAAAACTACAATGCATCCTGCTGGGTTCGGCTTACTTGATCTTTGCTGGGCTGGATTGTCAAGGGTACCCTGAAACGACTACTGTAAACCTCACTCCAAGTGTGGACCATTAACCCCCCCAGTTGACCTCCATGCCCAATCCAGTGGGAGGGATCAGAGCCACCTTTTGTTCCCCCTAATTGTCATGATCTTGGCACTGATGGCTGGATTTGGCTCATCTCTTCCACCTGCTTAGCTCCGCCCAGCTCTCATTGTAACTCATCAGATCTAACTGCTCCTGTTTCTTATTTAAGCTGCCTGTTCCCAGCCATCAGTACCAGATTATTCAATCCGTGTGTGAGAGTTCTCTAGCAGTGTGTTTTTAATCATCTGATCCTGACTAGTTTCTGCTTAATTCCTGAGTTTTGGTTGCCCCTTATGAGTGTCCCTGCTTCAACCTCCTTACAGCCCCCTTTGAAGAGTTGACTATTCTTCTCTCTTGTGGGCTAAAGTCCATCTTGTGTGTCTTCAGGACAGAAAGACCCTATGCTGAGTTTTTCTCCTGCAGCTGTTTCTCTAGTGCTGCTACCTTTGTACTCTTTCTTTTTGACCCTTTGTGCACATCCTTGGCTTGGTTGACAAGGTCAGGCAGCTCTGTGTTGAGTTTCTGGTTGTGCGAGGCTCTCTGGGCCATCAGTGAGGAGGCCTCCTCCTGGGCTTTGCTCAGGCACAACTGAAGTTGCTCTTTCAGGCTCCTGCGTTTTAGCCACTCCGACTCCTTCAACTGCAGAACCCAAAGCAGCTGCTGGCAGCCTACGCCTGGCTACAGTTTCAGCAGATGTGCAGATCCTGAATAGTCCACTGGGTGCAGCATGCATGGACTGGAGAAGAGCAGCCCTGCAGGAGCCTCCTGTAGATACAGCAGAGCCAGCATTGCCCCCAGGTCCTCTGGCTCTGAGCCACCTGTTGCTCCTGGTTATGGGTCAGTTATCTGTCTTCAGGCCATGCGGCCGTGCTGGTGAATCTGATGGCCCCACGGAGAGTCGGGGGCGATAGAAACTAGAGTAAAAGGCTGGTTTCAGACATCTCCTTGTCTTTGCAGAAGGTGTGTCCCATGTGTCCATCAGACAGTCCATCATGATGAGAGTAACCTCGGAGGTGAAGGGTCTGTGCTGGATGTTGAAGAAACTCATGGATGCCTTGGATGCCCGCCTGTGGTCACAACAGCAGAAGCAGAAGACTATGAGAGAAAAGCGAGCTCTCCTCGCAAAGCATTATGGGATTAGCTGTCACAGTGGCCTGCTGTCGCCACTGGCTGTCACTACCCGGCAGTGGCGACTAATAACAAGGATGGCGCAGGCACCACGCAATGAAGGAGGAGTTATGTGATTGAGTGGTTAGGGCGGACCTTCAGGCACAGATAGCTCGTATGAGCTATGAGAACAGCAACTTTTAAAAGAAGTGTGCACGAGGAGAAAAGGGCTTGTGCACGCTCTCAAATGCGCTTCTTTTTTTAAGTGGAGAGAAAAGGTCTTTTAAAAAATTCTTGAAAATCCTCCACAGTACCTTTAATAACTTCACCCAATCTTACCCTTCTGTTTCCACTGTACCCTGTACCTCAGTAGATGAGCTGGTTGATAGTTTCTGTTCTAAAGTTGCAGACATAATAGATTCCATTGCTCCAGTTAATGGGTAGGTTGTCTCTGGGAAGATGAAATCTCCATGGAGAAATGCTCCAGCAGTGAGGAATGAAAAGAGAGAGTGCTGAAAAGTTGGACGAAGGTGGCGAAAGAATGGACTCCAAGTTCACTATGAAATCTATAAAGAGAAACTTCACACCTATAATTTACAACTAAAAGATGCAAGAGAATCTTTCTCCTCTGAGATCAACAAAAACATCCACAGTGCTCGTGCCTTTTTGCCACAGTTGACAGCTTAACAAACCCTCCTATCACAGTGGCCAATGAACTCCACAATAAAAAGGCCTGCAACGACTTTGCAAATTTATTACTAAAAAAACACATGATATTAAAAAGCAGTCTGCACGTCAACGCCAACTCCAGCACCAATGTTGTCTCCAGTTAAAATAAACTCGGACACTTGGACAAATTAGTCCTCCAGAACTACAGGCCCATCTCTACCCTTCCCTTCATCACTAAGATTATTGAAAAAGTTGTTTCAACAGTTAAATACCTCCTTAATGATGACCAGCTGCTTTGATGGTCAGGTTTCCATAGCAACCACAGTACAGAGACGCCGTGATTAAGGTGTTCAATGACATCCGTATAAAATCAGACTCTGGAATAGTGCTGGTATTATTGGACTGCAGGGCAGTGTTTAATAAATTTGAAAATGAAATCCTTTTTTTTTTTCAAATGAACAATTTTCTTTCTCTTTTCTTCTTTAATCATTATAAAAAATATGAATAAACATTTGAATCCCAACAAGAACCATCTTTTATATCTATTTACATTAAAGCCTCAGGAAATGCTAAACGTTGTTCTCAAAATAAATAATTTTAAATCGTATTAATCATCAAACTAAATAATTAAAAAGAAATATAAAGTTGCTTATAATCTGCCTGCTTTTGCCACACAATAAGGTCAGTAACTCAGTGCTACCCAGAAAAATGTACTTTGTGCATAAAACTCATTTTACAGACCAAACGTTTTCATACACAGTAATCTGGCTGAAGGTGATATAAACATTAAATATGCTGTGAAGAAACCCTAATCCAAAAATTTGGTAAAATTTGAGAAATTTACTAAACATCTAAGAAATAGGTTTTCCAGATCAGCTAAAAGCTGAAATCCAAGAATATTTCTAAAATCCTATCCTTGTTGATGTTCCCCCACCTGATG
The DNA here is from genome assembly GCA_030533445.1 of Cyprinodon diabolis. NCBI lineage: Eukaryota > Metazoa > Chordata > Actinopteri > Cyprinodontiformes > Cyprinodontidae > Cyprinodon > Cyprinodon diabolis. The sequence continues at coordinate 41,778,561 of CM060069.1, read as the reverse complement.
ACTTTAATGACTGTTTGAGTCTCAAATATTACAGCTGGAAACTAAACCTGAAGAAACCTTTTAAATACGAGGAGAGAAGATGTCCTTCAAACAGATTTCTATAAACCTTTTGGTTTTTCACTTCTTTCAATGGCCTCAATTGAACTAAAATATTATTAGATATAAAAGACTTAAAAAGCCATAACGGTTTAGATTTACCTTCTATTTTCAAGTAAACAATAGAGAGCTGGCTGTAAAAGAAAATAGTCACACAGTCTGATGTTACATGATTCAAAATTTTTACAAATTCAATTTGAGTTTCATAAATGCCACTGAGAATGTTTGAAAATATACTTTAATGTAAAAAAAGCAAAAAAAAAATGCATGTGTAACTAGAGCTTCTGCAAAGTGAAATATAGAACCAGTATTAGAGTAGTAGGGTACGGCGTGTCGGAGGTTTGCTGCTGTTTTTGACTAAGCTGTCTCAGTGAGGAGCTCAAGGCGTCTATGATTAAAGTTACACATTTAACTGAAAAGAGCTTTACTGATGAACAGAGATGTAAATAGAAATAAGACAAAGCTGTCTGAAAAGAAGAGTTGAGATGAAGGTTTAATTTTTTTTTTCTTAGTTTGGAGGAAAGTTAATAAAAGGAAATAAAACTCTAAGGACTCCTTTATTACTGTTTAACTTCTGTGTTAAATATGAATCTCCTCATGTCTTGATGGCAGAGTATGTACTGAAATCTGAACTTTGGATCGTCCTCTTCCTCTTCGTCCTCTGTGATGGTGGATGGATTTCCAGGGCAGCGTAACAAACATTTTCATCCTAGGAATTAATATTCAGAATCATCATCATTTTAAAAAGTTTAACAAAGAGATAAATTCTATAAAACAAAAACAAATAACTGTTCTGTTGTTTGTTACCTGAGCTCCTTCTGTTTGCCTTGAAATGTCACATCTCTTATTTTCAGCTTCATTGTTTGCTGCAGGTATGAAACATTTTTCAATATAACTGAATAAAAAGGTTGGTTTCACATTTCTTAATGTCCAAAATCATCTTCAGCACCTTTCTTCAGGCAAAGCAGGTAGACCAGCAGTGAGGAGAAGAGAGCTGAGAGCAGAGAAACATTAGGACAGACAGAGAACAGCAGCTTCCAGCACAAACCACACTCCTCCACTGGCCTGGAAATGTTCTGATGCAGGAAACCAGACCCTGCATCTAAAACGAGACACATAAAAAAAAACTCACTCAGAGGGTCTGCATTGGTCACATTTAATGAAAAGTGTTGGGATTATAGAAAACAACAACATTTTTTGTGTTTTATTTTTTTAATGAGCCCCAAATAAAAGCAGCTCAACAGATTGTTCTAGTCTGTAGTTTTAACACAGAGATAATTATTTCTTAATCACCTCCTGATTCTGTGGACGTCATTAGCTGATCTCTACCAGTAAATATTGAGAATTTGCATCATTTATTAATTATAATATCAACAGAAATGATTATTGATCAACCAAAGAAATGTAAGATTATTTTCTCACAAATGCATTCAGTACATTTGGAAACATTTTTATTTATTCATTGTAACTGTTTCAAAGGTGATTTAATTTTCTATTTTATGTTTTTTTTTTGTCAGATCTCTAAGGAAAAAGACATTGTTAATCTTAATAGCTATTTTCTGGGGTCAATAAAGGTCAAATATAAAGTAATTAAAAGTACATTTGTCTGTTTGACCAAAGCTTAAGAAGTTTCCTGTAGTGTTTTTTTTTTAATATTCCAAATAAATCATTAGATGAATCCACTCATTAACATCTTAATGTTTCATCTTTCTCTGATTCAGCTCCACATTTATGTTAAAACAATTCGTCAAAGTTTTGTAAAATAATTATTCTTCTAGAAGCTCTGTGATCAAATGAGAAAGGAGAACTTACAGAGTGTGATCCTTGTGCTGATGTTTCCATTGACGTAGACGTCTTTAGAGAAAATATTTCCATTTTTTTCTTTCTCCACCTTTCGTTCAATTGTTCCACAGTAATAAAGTCCTTCATCAAAATCAGTGACGTTTATGATCAGCAGGTCATACGAGTCGGACGACTGATTCTTTAAAAATTTAAAACGAGGATATAAGTTTTCCCTTTCTGAAAAGCTTTTATGTGTCTCCATCACAAGAGTGGGTTGGTGTTGATGGGAGCAGTTTCTAAACCAGACTATATATACTCCAGTGGACGGCCTGCAGTCACAATAGAGGGTGATGTTGTCTCCAGGTCGAACAATCGTCTCCAGCATTGAAGCAGAAATGGAGCAGAGATTCCAGGAAAAAAGTCCTGAAACAGAAAGACGTTGAAGAAAGAACATGAATTTTGTTCCAGGATTAAAGCTCCGACATTCAGGAGATCTAAACTTTAAATATAGCCAACTTTAGTTTTTATCCCTATCATGGTCATAATTATTTATATGTTGGTAAATCTAAAAATTACCAAAGAGAACAACCAGAATCATCTGCCTGTCATCCATGGCGACGTTGATCTGGATCTAAGTGACAGTTTCACAGGTTTCATATGGTGAAGATATGATGCAGATTTTTCCGTTGAAGGAGACGTAGAAGCTGATTGGCTGCTGGAATGGAACATTTTATTCTGAGGTTTTTTTGGGCGGGTTTAGGTTCATTATGTGAGTTTGGTTGGTGTTTAAGATGATGCAGCTTTGAGAAAAATAACACTGAGCTGAATGGATGAACTGATGAAAGTAATTCTGGATCAAACCAAATACTTTATTTGTTAATACTTGATCGCATTCATTAAATAATGTTTATCAAACATGTTAAAATTCAGCAGAAGATCAAAGACACTGGGATTTTTATCTGTCCATTTTCTTTACACGCCAAACCAAATACTTTATTTGATCCAGAATTTGATCCAGAATTTGATCCATTCATTAAATTTTTTTTTATTAAATTACCTTAAATTCAGTAGAAGTTCAAAGACACAGGAATGTTTAGTTAACCCTAAAATATTCTCTAAATATTTAACATATTTTTATTTTAGTCTTTCACAGGAACATCTATGTAGGTGAAGGTCAGACATGATTAATCTATCCTTGTTACATAGATATATACCTCAGGGTTTAAAGGTGGCTGAAATTAAACCTTTATTTAAGAAAGATCGTGTCCTGGCTCTAAGGTGGAGACGAGTTTAAAGTTCTGCAGTTCTCCTGGTACCATGTCTTGTCTCTATCCCTCAACCACTGAGCCTGCCTGTCTGCATCTGTCCATGTCTGTCTGAGCTCGCTGCTGGACTCATGGAACTCTGAACCTGCCTTCATGCTCTGTGGCTTCCTGGAAGCCTGGATCTGTCAGTTCCTGTGCGGATCAGAACCCCTGACTGGGCTGCAGACCGACATTCAGAACTGTTCCTGTCTGATCTGTTTTCTCTCCCCTGAATCTTATTCCTTCCTGCTCACTGAGTTCGCTGCATCGGGATTCGCCTACTGATGAAACTGCTACACTGAGGATGCTATCTCCTCTGCTCTGCACCTTAGCTTAGCATGCATTATACACCATCATCCCACAGCATCTCAAAACTGGAAAACTGGAACAGCTGGGCTTCAATACACCCCTCTGCTATTGGCTGCTAGACTTCCTCACCTACAGACCTCAGTCAGTCTGGGTCGGACAGAACGCCTCTGATGTCATCACCCTAAACACAGGCTCCCCTCGGTGCTGCATCCTGAACACCCTGCTGTTCACCCTGATGACACACGGCTGCAACCCCAGGTTCACCACCAATCACATCCTGAAGTTTGCAGATGACACTAAAGCAGTGGGTCTCATCAGAGACGACAACGACCAGGACTACAGAGATGAGGTGGAGCAGCTGGTGGTGCAGAGATAACATCCTGATCCTGAATGTGGAGAAGACCAAGGAGATCATGGTGGACTTCAGGAAGAAGCGGCCTAACCACGCTCCACTGCTCATCAACAGCTCAGCTGTAGAGGTGGTCAGCAGCACCACATTCATCACAGACACCCTCACCTGGACTGGAAACACCACCTCACTGGTCCAAAGGGCCCAGAAGCGCTTGGACTTCCTGCAGAGGATGAGGAGAGCCCACCTGCCCCCCCAGAAGCTCCATAGAGAGCGTTCTGAGCAGCTGTCTCACTGTGTGGTGTGGAGGCTGCAGCGCCTCAGACTGGAAGAAGGTGAGAACAGCAGAGAGGATCATGGGGGCTCCTATTCCCTCCATTAAAGACAGAGCTGCGTGTCCCAAGCCCGTGATGGCCCACCATGGACTGTTCTCCCTGCTGCCCTCTGGGAAGAGGCTTCACAGCATTCAATGCAGGACCAGCAGGTTCTGCAACAGGTTCTTTCTGACCGCCATCAGACTGATGAACTGTTGAGAAAACTCTAAATCACAGACTCTGCACCACACTGATAAAAAACTAATACAAAACATCATTGCACCATATTTATTTATTTAATGCTCATAATTTACATATCAATGCATATTTTGCACCATGTTTTTTCTTCCACACTGTTTACATTTGATCACTGCTACACTTAAAAAAATGGAAATGTCATGAAAGCTGTACAAAACGAAATTTTGTTTTGTATACGCTCTGTGTATACAAAATGACCACGTTTGTCTGAGTCTAAGGTAGCAGGGGTGGCAGGACGAAGCAGAGGAAAAGATATTTACCATCAGTTGTCATGGGAAACCTAAGGTCGCTCCTCAACAAGACTCAGTAGCTCGCAGCTTTAGCAGAGACACCAAGTTTTCAGACGAGTTAAACAAGTTTTTCACCTGGTTTGACTCCGCCCACCCTCAACAGCACTCTCACCAACCCCTGACCCACTCACACCCTTTGTCTTGCCTCCCTCCCCCCTCACAGTCACTTTGATGCAGGTGAGGGGCCACCTGAAAAGACTGAAACAGATGAAAGCTTCTGGACCGGATGGCATCCTCCAAAGGCTGCTGAGGAACTGTGCTGATGAGCTCTGTGAGGTCCTCAGCTACATCTACAACCTGAGCCTTAGCCTGTTGGTGGTCCCCACTCTCTGGAAGACCTAATGCGTGGTACTGGTTCCCAAAACACCAAAGCCAATGAACCGGCCCACTTAAGGCCAATCACCCTGACTTCCTACCTGATGAATACCATGGAGTGCCTCATCCTTAGGACTTTGACCCAACTGTATTTCTCCCTTGAGATTACTACTTCAGGGAAATTCTGGTTCCAGCAGCTTATATAGAGTGTAAAGAGTTAAAGCAAGATGCCATTAAAGATAAAAAAATATGACAGACAATATAAAAAGAAGTTTGCTTACCAACCTGACATCAGAGTGGAGGATGCCATCATCTACCTGCTGAGTTTTCCAAAGCTTTCAAAACCATCAGACCAGAGCTGCTGAGAGGGAAGTTGGAGGAAGCTGCATTGGACAAACATCTTACTGACTGGACCATCATCTACCTCACCGAACGCCCTCAGCACTGCTGTCAGTCAGAGGTGGTAGTCTGCAGTATTGGGCCCCCCCAGGACACCGTTCCTCTTCACCCTTTACACCTCGGACTTCACCTATAACACGGACAGCTGCCATAACCAGAATTTCTCAGATGATTCGGCCATTGTAGGCTGTGTTTCTGAGGGGAGCGAGCTGGAGTATGGATTGGTCTTCATTACCTTTGTGGACTGTGTGAGAAGAACCACCTGTGTCTCAACACCAGTAAGACCAAAGAGGTGGTGATCGACTTCAGGAGAATATCCCCACACTCACTTTTTATTTATCTTTCAAAAGCTTTTGACACAATAGACCAGGGGTGGGCAAACTTTTTGACTTGCGGGCCAGAATGGGTTCTAAAATTTGACAAAAGGGCCGGGCCAGGAGCATTTGGACAAGCAAGTTAATTTATTAAACCTGGGGACTGAAATGTATTAAAAAACAGACAATTGAAGGTGCAAATTTAAAGAAATCAACATTTAGTGGAAAAACAAAATCAATGGAATCACTTTCAACATTCAGAACATATTATTACCCAACGAAAGGAAGGGGTCTTTAAAATGAGAGCGATGTGCGGCATGTTAATTAAGCTACTGTACCGCTGCTGTGCGTAAATGCGCAAGTTGCTATTTTTTTCATAACACAGTAGAAAAACTCACATTTCAGTAGGAACAGTGTTGTTGTTCTCCCTTTCTTGCCAGTGCATCAAAGTCTGGAGTTAGTTTTGTTGTGGCAATTCTGCGCCTCCGACAGAAATAGTAGGCAGGATGATAATCTGGATGAACTGATTGCAATTATTAAGTTTTCAGGTGGACTTTCTCACTTAAAAACATATTAAAACTACTTTATTCCCACTGATCACAGCAAATATAGCTGCAAGATTTAGATTATTTAGATGAAAAACACCTGCCAGTCGCCGCGGTGAAACCGGAGGAGACCCGGCCCAGAGGCTGCTGTTGAATTAAGCTTTCAGGTAGAAAAATAGGGTGGGAGCAAAACTGAGTATGATTCTGCTTTATTCAAGTATTTATTACAAAGTATTAATCGAACCCATCAAAGTCATCATCCTCTGTTTCTGAATTAAACAGCTGCGCTAAATCAGACATGCCAGTTTCCCCTTCTTCGCTGTCAGAGTCACTTTCCATGCCGGGCGGCTCCTCAGAAATGATGCCGGCTTTTGCAAAAGCTTGAACAACGGTGCCAGCAGACACGTTAGTCCAAGCATCTACAATCCATCCGCAAACGGTGGCGTAACTTGCCCGGCGCTGCCTTCCACTTTTTGTTAAACTGTGGTCTCAGTCTGTCATCCATCGCTCCCACGCCGCTCGCAGCCTTACTTTGAACGGCCGGTTCACACTGATGTCGAGCGGTTGAAGTTGTCAGACCTCCCGGGATAACGGCGAGCACAGCGTTCCTTTGATTCACCTTTTATTCACATCGGCTGTGAGATGTGCACGCATGGAGTCACAGATTAACAGCGATGGTGATGCGTGGAAAAAAAACCCTGGTCTCCTCACATACACCTGCCTCAGCCACTCTTTCATCATCTCCTCATCCATCCAGCCTTTTTCATTTGCCTTAATATCATATGTCATCAGAGCGATGTATCTGTCTCGCTGTCAGCTCCCAGATCAGCTTCTCTGATTGGTTGATGCGGCGCTTCCAGCAGCAAAACTTCCATTTTTCCATCTCGAGCAGCAGCAGCGCGTAGGCGGCGCGTCAGAATGCTCCCGACGCGCTGCGCCTGCTGCTCAAAATGCGCTGCGGGACCTTTTGCTGCGCCTATACCCGCGTCAACCATTGACTTTGCATGTAAACTCGCTGCTTCTGCTGCGCCTGCTGCGTCCGGTTCACACCGATGTCAAGCGGTTGAATAACAGCGAGCACAGCATTAATTTGTTTCACCATGTTTTTCTCAAGTGAGATGGGCAGCATGGAGTCACAGATTAACAGCAATGGTGATGAGTGGATAAAAAAACACCTGGTCTCCTTAAATTCACCTCCCTCAGCCACTCTTTCATCATCTCCTCAATGAGGTGGTCTCAAAAGTCGCAGTTACAACACACATAGGGCGCACCGCACCAAAGGGCGCACCGCACATTTTGAGGGGAAAAAAAGACGTTTATGTGCGCCTTATAGTCGTGAAAATACGGTAATTTGGACAAGTTCGGCGGGCCAGATTAAAAAGCCTAACGGGCCGTATACGGCCCGGGGCCGTAGTTTGCCAATGTCTGCAATAGACCATGCTACTGTGAAACGCAGGCTACTTCTCATTGGACTGTCAGAGCATGCGGTTGCTTGGTTTTCAAATTACCTAGAAAACTGGTCCCAGTGTATAAAATGAAAGGGGCTTTGTTCTGAATTAGTTACTGTTCACAAGGGTGTGCCACAAGGTTCTGTTTTGGGCCCCCTCTTATTTATTTTGTTCATCAACAATGTGTAGCAAAATTTTCCTGATGCTAATATGCATTTTTATGCTGATGATACCATTATTTATTGCTTTGGGTCATGTCTTGAACAGGCTATTCATTCCCTACAGAAAGCATTGGTTGCTGTACAGTATTCATTTATTAATCTTAAAGTTAATGTTTTCAAATAATAGGAAGGTGCCTCAAACCCTGCCAGTAGTGTCCACTCTGGAGGGGAATGCCATTGAGCTGGCACATGAATATAAATACCTTGGAATTGGAATTGATGACTCCCTCACCTTCAAACCTTTTATTGATAAACTTGTTAAGAAATTAAATTTTTAACTGGGCCTCTTCTTTTGTAATAAGACATGTTTTTCTTTTGGAGTAAAAAGCGCCTTGTCTCTGCCACGTTTTTATCGGTCTTAGATTATGGTGACCTTTTTTATAAGAATGCTACTTCTTCATGTCTTCAAATGTTGGACTCTGTTTCCCATGCTTCATTTAGGTTCATCACTGTCATGATTTAACTAAGGTTCAGACCCAATGCAGAAGATCAAACATGGAGACCAGGGAAAAGATTTAACAGATTTTATTGAAGAGATAATTCAGAGAGAAGTGTTGCTCTGAACACTGCTCAACCGGAACTGAAAAGTGAGGGGAAGACACAGCGGATAGTTCAGGCTCAGTGGGAAATTTGACTCATGAACTTGAAGAAGAGGATTTGGTTGCTGACTCACGTTTCCAGAGAAGTTGTTAAATCCTTGACTCCAGTCTGTACGCTGTAGTTCCAGTGTTTGTCTGATTCAGTGGAGGGCGGAACAGGGTTTACCCAGAATGCGGTTGTTATAGGTGAACGGAGAAACTGACTGCCACTCAGATTTCCTGTGGTACTTGAACGGGTCATAGTGGAGATAAGACCCTTTCTCAGTGTGAAGCTCAAATAATCTCTTGGGGGAAGTGGATCAAAACCTCCTGTTTGAACCCCAGCTCAGTTTATAGCTCAGTTGATCCTTCCAGGGAGAGAAGGTCCAAAAAATCCAGTTTGCAGGATTACTTCCTGCCGAGAGGCAAAGACAAAAAACAAAGTTAAAACTCAGTTTGACTCAGAAAACTCAGCTTGGCTAGAATACCCAAAACTGACAAACACTCTGGCGTCGAGATAGTGGCAGTCAGCAGCTTAAGAACGCTCCGTTTAACGAGCTAACCGTCAGCAGGTGTGTGAGGAGGTGGACCAGAGCTAGGCTCCTCCTTTGCCGTGACCAGGCCCCTGCTTAAAAACCTTCTATGACTCTGTGGCGGCATCAGCCCTCCTCTACGCTGTTGTCTGCTGGGCCCCTGGCAGCACAGAGAAGGACAGAAAGAGACTGAACAAACTGTTGAAAAAGGACATTTCTGTCCGAGGCTGCACTCTGGACTCAGTGGAGGAAGTGGCTGATAGGAGGGTGTTGTCTAAGGTTCCATCCTTCATGGAGAACACCTTCCACCCTCTGCAGCAGACTGTAGAGGAGCTGAGCAGCTCCTTTACTCAAAGACTTTTACACCCTGTTTGTAAAAAGAAGCGCTACCACAAGTCATTCATCGCTGCTGCAACCAGACTCTACAATGTGACATTATAGCAATAACTTGTGCAATGTATAATGTGCAATTACTATTTTTTTTAAATGACTTATTGTTTAAATATATGTAGCGTGTTTAGCTTTGTATACCTTAACATTACCCAGAAATAACCAACAACTGACTGGGCCGCAGCCAGTTTGTCCTAATCTGTGTTTCTCTTAACATATTTGTTGACGAACTGTTGTCAGTAAGTCTATATTTATCTGCAGACTCAGTTTCTAAGCAGAAACACGTCTGCTGATGCATGATGGGGTGTTTGTGGGTTTCCTGTTAGTTTACACAAATACTCTTCCATCTTTAACCTGGTTCAGGTTTTTCATTTTCATGCAAAGTTATGATTGTTAAAAGCACATTATGTTAAAACCCCAATGGAAGAAAACCACGATTTTCAACAAAAAAAGAAATGTGAAATTATTTAGTCCTAGAACATTGTTAAAATGATAAAACTCTTAAATTGACGTTTTCTTTCTTTCATAAAGCTTTTCTGGAGATTTCCCCAGTTGCTCCAAGCTTGAAAAACTACTAGTTCTAGAACTGGACAGTCAGCTCCAAGACTTTAATCAAAGCCACATAAGTGTTTCGTTGAGAAAACGTTTAGCTTCATTGTGGTCATGAATGTCTGTGCACGCAAAGCTGTTAGAAACTTTAGCCTTAGCCCTCTACCTCTTTTCTCTGTAAAACAGGAAACCCACAATGACCATGATACATTTCTACCTCTGCGTAAGTTAACCCACTGATCCTGCAGAGTTTCACTGTCCAAAGCCAGCGATACATGTTAAGATCAAACAATGACCCTAAACTGCATCAAATACTCTGTAACCCAGTGTTGGGCTGTTGGTGTCTGGTTTGTTTTATCTACATGAAGAAAACTCTGCAAACACCCAGACATTTATTATGTGAAAAGCAAATATGGTGACCTATAGTTAGGGTCTCAATCTTACTAGAAGTTGATTCTTTCCTTTATTTGAGAGAAGCAGCTAATTAATAAAAAGACTAATGGAAACATAAAACAAAACAGATCCAAGCAGGGTCCACAGCTTTTCTCTTTCCACAGCATTTCACTCATTTTTTATTTTTTATTTGAGTTATTTATTTATTTTCAATTAGTTTTAATTATCATTTAACTCTGAAAACTTTAATTAAATTAGCTATAGTAAATTAAAGAATTCCAAAACAGTTAAAATCAATCCACTGGATTTTGTTTTCAAGTTTGAAGACGTTTCTCTTCGTTCCAGGTTTTATCCAGCAGCCCAACAAAGCCTTGTTTTTGCTTAGAAAACATGCAAATAGAAACAATGAACGGGTCCCCCCCTTTGGAATGGGGGTCGTTTGGCTTCTTTGTTAGCCTGCAATGCCCCATACCTGTCTATGTCTCTGAAACGGGGGTTATTAAATGGATGGCCCTACAATACAGCAATTGAGTTGATCCCTTCCCGCTATCATCGCAACCCCAACCGCTTTACAGGGGAACAGAAGACCTCACCTATTCAGCCAGGCCAACAATTCCCTTTAACAACCCCCCTTTCAGAGACATAGACAGGTATGGGGCATTGCAGGCTAACAGGCTACATTCATATTGCACCCTGAACTGACCCAAATCCGATTTTTTTGCCCATATGCGACCTGGATCTGATCTTTTCATGGCAGTCTGAACAACACAGATCCGATTTTTTCAAATGCGGATTCATCCAAACTGAACGTCATTAATACTCGACAAAGGTAACTATTATGCATCTTGCTACGCAGAAACCGCAAGAAAAACAACAAGCATGGCAGATGATGATGTGGAGAGCAGTTTTTATGTTTAACAATATTGAAAAGATTGAGTTTTTATGGTTTGAAAAGATCACTAGATGCGCTCCGGCACTACCATCCATGTTTACTTCCGTAAATATAGAGTACGCTGGCCTCTGACGTAAGTGAAATATAATATTTATCTAACATTTATCTAACATCCTTGAACTAACTAACTAACTAACTGTCTGTAACCACCTCTAATCCACACGTTTCATGTTATGGATCATAAGAGGGATTTTTTCTTCTAATCAGGTTAAATTTTTTTATCATAATACTGAAAGTGCTATTAAAGAAACAGACTGGCTGAGTCAGGAGAAATTTCCCTTTTGTTAAGTTATTTTTAGCAACAGCTTTTTTTTTTGTAAGCTGCAGCCTTGTGCTGAGAATTAAAGCCACAAAGCTCCTCAAACTGAAAAGTGAGAAAAACATGTTAAAGAAAAAAAGATTGAAGCAAAACAATAAATTGTGGAAATACATTTCTGACCACAGCAAACAACGAGTAAGTTTAGTTTCTTGAGAGCAGAACCAATTAAGAGTTGATGATCTGCAGCTGTGGGGCCTGCAGAGAACTCTACTTAAACCTTAGGTCTGGTTTGTAACTTCAGTTGTTGCAGGAATCATGGGAGGTGTCTGGATCCTGGTGCTTTGTCCTCTGATGTTTTTGCTCCATGGTTTGTAGTTTTTCTCATAAGTTTGTTTTAAGGTTGTTAGATTTGATTAGTGATGAGTTAATGGGGCATCTTGAAGCGTTTTGACACATTGCCAAACTTGATTCAGTGTTAAAACTGTCTCAGAATACTGACACCTGCTGGACCTTTAAAGACACTGCAGGCAGCTTATTTAACTGAATTGACAACCTAGTACAGTATAAGCTAATTGTAGGTTATATTGTATTTCATATCTGTTTATATTGAAAGTATTTATTTTTTTAATGCAGCAAAAAATGATGTAAAAATATAATCCATTAATTTAGGGGAAAATGAATGAGGATAGTTGACCTTTAACTACAGCATACACCCTACAAGAATATAAGCATTTGAAATCCCACAATATTAAGTTAAAGAGCTGTCCAGTAAATCTTTGATTTATCCACAGGGTCATGCTTTCCAGTTGATAAAAATGAAGCACATCAGGAGCCACAGACTGGAAACTGTAAGCTGTTAAGGGGTTTAACAATGTTTTCAGGGTTCATTACTGGCATTAATGTGGCTATTCTGTTTTTTCAGTGTTTTCCCAAAATTAAATTTACATGAAGAGGAAAAGTGTGTCTTTGCTCCAGTCAATGGATTCCAGGTTGAGGCTAATTTCAAAAGAAGGTAATAGTTTACTAGAACACTCATGAATTGTTTTTAGTTTAGCAATACAATGTAAAAGCCCAACTACTTATGACTCTACAGATCAACTGGACAACAATGAAGTGGAGTTGTCAAGTGGAGTGTCAAGCGACGCTGCTGGCTCCCACAACGTGTCAAGCGACGCTGCTGGCTCCCACAACGTGTCAAGCGACGCTGCTGGCTCCCACAACGTGTCAAGCGACGCTGCTGGCTCCCACAACGTGTCAAGCGACGCTGCTGGCTCCCACAACGTGTCAAGCGACGCTGCTGGCTCCCACAACGTGTCAAGCGACGCTGCTGGCTCCCACAACGTGTCATCTTTTAAATAAAGAAATGAACTTTGAATTTCTGTTTCCTGAGTTGCAAGACACCAGACCTCAAGGACAGTTCCCCTACTCTGGATCACAGAGCATCAGTGCTTATTGGCAAACCGGAGACATTTTAAAAAACAAACAAATTGAATGCATATGTGATTATCGATGCAGCCGACCCGACTTTGATTCTGAACTGCTGCATGTCCAAATCCCCCCCACCCTTTTCAGTCAGCCCACTGTCTTAAAGCCCAAATGCTACATTAGTTTTCTCTGCTGTATATTCTGTAAATTTGACCAATTTTCATTACTATGAAGATGAAGCCCAACTCTTGTAAGCCAAATTCTGCTCTTCACTCGGACTTAGAATTCGAACTTGTCATTTTGTACAGTGTATAAATAAAATTTCGTTTTGTACAGCACATACTGGTCTTCGAACAATGCCTGAGCAGCCAGGCGATTGGGTAACGGTATGAAGAAAGCCTAGTTATGGATCTCTGGTCACCACCAACCTGTCTGTTTCTAATTGATTATCCCCACCCACTGAGAAGCCCACTCTGGTAATTGCCAGCTCTGTAGTCAGAAACGTGGCGTTAGAGCTCCCAGGGACCATAGTCTAATGCTTTGAAGCATTGATGGATTTGATGCTGTGATCGGCAGATACTGATTTTTGTGAGCTTTGATCGGCACTCAGCTCCACAAACCCTGATCGATGCATGTCTACTATTTATGGGTTGGAAATCCATCCTAGTCTTTCAGCTCATGCCAATGAGTGAAAGCTGGGCTGGGCCAATGTTGATCCTTGGATTTGCTTTTATCCCAGTAATGAATTGGGAAAGAGGGAGAAGACATAAGCCGTAAAGCAGTCTGAGCATTTGAAGTTGTTTTGTGTTTAAGTGATACAAAACCCCCTCAGGCCATGACAGAGGGCCATTTACTGGAAAAAAAAGAAATTTCAATGAGTCATTTTTATTAAAATAAGTGCATTTTCCTTGAATTTAGGAGGTAGGTCTGAAACTTTGCCAATGGAATGGGACAATTTGCATTGTCATTCCAAGTACCTGACGTACAAAACTCTAAGCCTGAAACAAAGTTTGAATCCACACCTGTGGTGGACTTGACTCCTGCAGACCAGGTTTCAGAGATCATATTTATACGAGTATTTTTACCAGAGAATCAGTCAACTGAGCAAAACTAACATGAGACAAAGTTTGATGAAACCACCTCTGTTGAGGACTTCATTCCAGAGGACGATGTTTCAGAGATCAGCTTTCTTCATGAAGATCCAGTTGAGAACCAAGCAGAAGAAATTAAGCAGTTTTCCAGCTACGAGAAAAGCAGCAGTGGAAACTCATCAATGACATGATCTGGAAAATTACTGAAAAATTTGGTCAGAGTTACCCTGATGAACAAATGCATGCCGTCTGTGAGCGTCTGTTCCAGAGTCTCTGGGCTCAAATTGAAGATGGACTCGATGGCTTGACCCCAAAGAAGATTAAAAGCCTGGGCAATGCCGTTTTCAGGGACCTCTGTAAGAAATGTCATCCAGAGCTTCTCCCTAAATACCTTGATTTAGGGGAGCCAGTAACTGAAGAGAGAATTTTGGCATCCATTAGAAAAAGTCTGCTCTTCAAACCATCAAAGATAGTCAGATGAGTTAATGTTGTTAATGGCTACAATGAAGCCATGAAAAACAGCGTGTCTGCGCTTTACTTTGGGATTTAGAGGATTTACAGCCTTCATTTGTCCTTGTTCCACAAAAAAAATCTACAAAAACTTTTAAATTTCTGATTGTTTCACTAAAAAATAGAGATGAAAATATAAAATATGCATTGATTAAAAATCTTATTAGATCAAATAAAAATAAATTTAAGATTGAAAGGCCTCAGTGCCTTCCTGTGGCCACATTAGATACTGCAGACCATATTAAATTCTTTACTAACCAGAAAAAAGGGGAAAGTAGTTAAAATGTGTCATGGGAAAAAAAAATTTTATTTGCACAGGTGGAGAATAAACATTAAGTCCAACAAATGAGGAAATTATCAACGTTCAAAAAAATCTGTTGCAAAAATAGAACTTAACAATCTCAAAAGAACTTCACACCATATCTCTCTCTCTCTCTCTCACTCACTCACTCACTCACTCACTGTCGTGGGAAAAAAGTATTCAACTATTCATCCTAATTAAATAAACAGAGATCGATGGATTTCATTCAGTCGGCATATTTATTAATATCTTTGCAAAGAGAGAACAGTTCATCATACAGCCCTAATGGCACAGCATTCTGCCCTGTTCTGAGCTGGGCAGCGTTCGTCCCCCTCTACTTACAACAATGGAAAGAAGTCAGTGTCAAAACAAATTACAGACACTTTGGTTAAACAGTAACATGTTATGAATAAACCTTGAGGAAGAATCTGATTTGTTATGGGAAGAAGCTATGCCTGGTCTACAAACACCATCCTGCAGAGAACGGTGTGGCCTTGAAAGTGAAACAGACTGAAAAACAAAATACATTTTTAATACAAAGACTGGACACTGTCCAGGATGAAACAACTAAGATCCATCAGTACCAGATTATTCGATTCGTGTGTGAGAGTTCTCTAGCATACCAGTGTGTGTCTGATTACCTGATCCTGACTAGTTTCTGCTTCTGAACTTCTGAGTTTTGGTTGCCCCTGTTCTGCTCTGTTAGCCTGATCTCTCTTTGGACTGTTACCTGTCCAATGTTTTATGGGTATGAGATCTGGAAAGGAAAAGCATTTCAGATCCAAATAGGACATGCAGGGGACCCCTTATTGTGACAACGCTGTAATGAGGTGGTTCTTCCTCAGGTGTTGTTTACATAATGCAGAATTATGAAATTAATGATTTTTTAGCTATGACAAGATGGGGTATGAAATAGGTCAGATCAGAATAGCCCACAGTGTCATAGAAAATGCTGGGATAGCAGTGTATTAACATTTACAAACACGCAGGCAATGTGACAGTCCTGTTTTTACATCATTTCATTTGTAGAAGTAACCATTGCCAATCTGTTACCAAACTGTTGGAGCAATAAAAAAATCTACAGAGTCTCCCTGCTCATCCAATATTCACCAGAGTAGGAGCCGTTTCAGATAGTTCTTTTCTGAAGTGCCTTAGGTGATGTGGAGAAACCCTCCAGAGTTCATACAGTATATTATAAGGTGAGAAACAGGCCTGTTTGATAATAGATCATCCTCAGAGATCTGCAACGCAGCACATCATTAAAGAAAAGTAGCTACAGATAAAAGGAAGACAGAAAATGTGGCTATGGTATGATACAGTATCTCAGAGAAAGCTAATGGGAGCCGGCAGCGTCGCTCGACACGTCGTGGGAGCCGGCAGCGTCGCTCGACACGTCATGGGCTCCCAGCAGCATCGCTCGACACGTCGTGGGCTCGACACATCGTGGGCTCCCAGCAGCGTCGCTTGACACGTCTTTTAAATAAAGAACTGAACTTAGAATTTCTGTTTTGAGAGGTTTTTACAAATTAAACAGTTGCAAAATCTAGGTTGGTAAGCAGTGAGGTGCCTGTGGAGTAATCTCCACTTCGTCCCTCAGAGGGAACAAGTAATTTCAGCAGCTTAGTACTGGTTAATGAGGCTTCATGAAATATTTTGACTCGATGGCAAACTGTATTCATACTGTCACTGGATACTGACACCTGCTGGACACTTTTATAATCACTAGACAACTTTTTACAAACTGAATTGTCATCACACTGTCACAAGTACAAATGTAGTTTACATCTATCCAGAAGTGCTCTACAGGATGTAAATGTTTACATGTGTACAGAGACTATTGACTATAAACAATGAATATAGGCAGTAATTGTAAGAGGCTAAAGGATAAATATTAAAGCAATATACAAATTATACAGCAAAGTTAGGATATTAATTATATAAATATATTAATGGGGTTATAATACAGGATGAATGACATAATAGCAGCCCATAGGTTATTGTGTGTGTGGGGGGTGGGGTACAATCCTTATAGTTGGTGTCAGGAGGCGTTCAGGAACATGACAGCTGTGGGGAAGAAGCAGTTCCAGTGGTTCTAATCCGTAGGCCTCTAATTCCTCCCACAGGGCAGGAGTGAATAGGTGACTTGTGACCTAATGCTAGGGTTTGCTAGGTAAACCTAGATAACCCTGACAGTTGGAGCAGTAGTTAAAACACAATAATAAACTTAATTACTTGATAATCTGAATTATTTCTCTTCAAAAGAATCATCAACCTCAGTGACTCGGCTGCACTGGTGCGTCGGTTCCTGAGTGGGAACCTGAATGTTGCCTCTGCGGATGCCCACTTCTTTTTTGAACCCACAGCAGGACTGTGGCCACTTATGTTGCAAGTGAGTTATCTTCATCTAAATATTAGGTTTTTTTTTTTTGCGTTTTTCACAATGCAAGTAACTGTTCCTTCATAAATTAACTTACTAATGAACGTATTTTAGGGAAACTATTAGATTTTACAGCACTCTATTGGATTTTAACTCACTCAAGAATGCATAAAATTCCACCGGTAAAATTTTTACCAGCAGGTGGAGCCATTGTGCGCAGCTCCAAGCTGACACCCAGGGTTCCAATCCCGACAGCTCTGGAACTGTTAGAGGTCTGAAATTTTCTGCATTTGTGGTTGACATGATGTAAAACACATATAATACAATAAAACCTGCCTTTTCTCAAGAATTTTTTTCTTACTGCTGTTCAAAAAAGTCCTATTATTTCCGAGAATAAAAAAACAACTTTGAGTCATGTTTGAACCAGTGGCGGCCGGCCCATAGGGGGCGCTGGGGCACCGCCCTCCCTGATAAAAAGAGAGAAACGTAAACTATATTTTTAGAAATTAACTCATAAATGTCAGTTTTACTCTCTAGAGTGTGTACCTATAAGCAAAACAAATTATATAAACTACATTTCCCTATCTACTGTCATTAATTTGTGGATTTCCACAGACAGACTCCTACCGTCTCTGTTCTGGGGGCTGTGATCAGACAGCCCCACATTTGCAGAGAATCTGTCAATCATGTACTATTGCTAGGTGAATTTAATGGCCAATCAGCGTCTCAGAACTTTATGGTCTTGGGGCGCTGAAAATACTGCGCTTTAACAGGCTTCTGAACCCAAGCGCAGGTGCAGACAATTAGAGGGACGATGGCGAACGTAACGAACGAGATGCAGCTTCCACCAAATTCGGTGAGATCCTTATTTATCTACCCGTTTGCCAGAAGAACATCCCTGTTGTAGGGTAGGAAAATTTCATGTCATGGTTATTGTGACTGTGACGAATACACATCCTCTAACTTTGCGCGCCACACACACATTCCTGTTATACTGTGTTTGTGAGGACCAATCCGCTCGCGCTGAGCCCAGTAGCTCCATTAACTTAAAACACACAAGCTGTCCTGGTTACCTGCTGGCGTATTGAGGGTGCACACTTAATATTTCAGTGAGGTTAGCCGTGTGTGTGTGTGGGTGGGTGTGGGGTGTGTGTGTGTGTGTGTGTGTGTGTGTGTGTGTGTGTGTGTGCTACGGGGACTTGTCATCTTCAGTCTGGCTGCGTCTTTGCTGGGTTCAAACCCAGTTTGGTGTAATTGAATAAGTCAATGAATCTGTGTAAAATAATGAAGTTGTAAAAATTATTTGTTTTTGTACATCAATTGTTTGTGGAGGTAATATATGGCCAAAACTGATTAATGAGAAGAAATCAGAAATAAGAGAGCCTGTAGGGGCTTAAACTATTTAATGAGGGCTGTGGGAAGAAAAGCGGCAATTTCTGTTTTCTGTTTCTTTGTTACATTGCTGGTAACTGGAGGGAGGCTGAGGCCCAGAGTATCTTGTATATGTTTAGTTTCTTTTGCACCCTGTTTGGAGTTTTTGAGCACAATAAATCACCAACACCGGTAACCCGACTGAGCCTGGATTCTTGGAGGCCAAAGAACCCCGTCACAGTGACCCAAATCATCACTGTTACTGTTATTATATAGTAAATTAAATCATTACTGTTAAATTGTATGTATTGTCCAATTGTTTATTTGAATTCTTATTCCGGATTAGTTGGAGACATACACTAGGCTATATCAGCCCCACCAAAAATATTTTTCACCAGCCGCCACTGGTTTGAACTGATGCAGGTTGGTCTGTGTTCTAGTCACCCAATTTTAGTTGGGAAACTACAGGGTTTTAGCTTTCAAATAATGTACTGCACATGTAATTTGGGCTTACAGTTCCTTAGCTATTTGCTTTTCCATTTGGGTATGCAAAATAGGGGAGGGTTACCCAAAATGAGATGGATGTTAAGAGGTTAATGGTTAATTTATTACGTTATGACAGCCAAAACACTTAAAATCCTAAACTCCCTTTTCCATAATGATCTATTAGATCTTTGCATTTTTTTATTCAATTTAAACTGCAGATTGCTCATTAAGTTGATTGAACTGTGGCCAGTAAATGTTGGGATCTGGAGCTGTACCACCTGTCTCCAGCAGAGTTCACTGTGGATCCTCCTGAGCTGAGCCTTCGACACACCTGAAACCCATCTCATCATCAGGAGGATCCTCCACCATATAAGCAGCCCTCAGACCTCGCATCAACGCCGCAGTGTTTATCCAGTTTGGTTAGCACCTGAGCCTAACTTCCTCTGTGAAATCTTTGTTGCCTCTAGTCTCCTAGCTGGAAACTAATTACCTTTGTCTCTGCCTACAGGAAACCTGTTTTTGTCCTGTAAGCTCTGGATGAGCTTAACCTGTCGAGCCTGCCCTCAGAGCCAAACCTGAAGAACCTTCTCTGGATTTTCCCATGCTGCTCTGGACTAAGAGCTGGAAAACCAAGGTCTGTCCTATCGTTAGATGCAAGACGCTGAAGCTGAAACTGAACTCTGCTGAATCAAACAGTCTCTGGAACCAACAGTGCCTCTCTCAAAGCCAAACCCGGATTCTTCAAGGTAGATCTCTGAAGATAACATTTCCACATTCACCAGCTACGTGGCTAACTGAACTGTCTCCTTTCCAGTTACCTGTGAACCAGATTCCCAGATGTGAACCAGTACCTGACTCTTTCATTGTTCCATTGTTCAATAAACATTGTTAACTTTTACTCCAGTTTCCGTCTCCGTGGTGTTCTGCATATTGGGTCTTCCTGAACCAATCATGACAGTAAAGTGAAGCCAATCAGGCAGGGTTTCAGTGGTCCTGCTGAAAGTTTGTCTGTGGAAAAGGACTGAGTGAGAAATGGGTTTAAAGATCGCAGGGAAGAATAAGCAAAGAGAGTAGACCACCTATCAACAGAAGATCATTGGGGATTTTGATGAGGTGTTTCAGTACTGTGGTGGGGAAGGACACTGGACTGGAATTGCTGTTAGAAGTTGTATTGAGATAAATGAGAGAGAAGCTGTGAAGCAACTGTTTCTGTCACTAACACCTACTCCCGCCCTGATCAGGAGACGGAGCGAATGTTCTGCTTTTCTTAATGCTTCAGCTTCATTTGGCTGTAGGCTGACAGGAAGTTTATGATTAAATCTATATCAAAAAAACAGGAATATTGGTTCTCTGAAAAATACTCATTCCATCCATCCATCTTGAGATTTAAGAAAAGCTAAATTATTTTAGCTGCATTATTTTCAAGTCAATATGTTGTAGAAGCTCATAAGAAGCTCTGCGTTATAGAAGCTCATTAACACCCAAGAAAGTTTCCCTCTATTGGGATTTGAGAATTTTAAAAGTGAACATAACTCATAGTTTTCAGAGAGGTAATTTGTCTGTAACTGATATTAAACCAATATTGATTTCCTGTTAATGTCTCATATTGTTCTGAATGAGTTTCATGGATCCAAATACAGAGATGAAAACAGGAGTCTGAAGATGCAGAAAAGGTGTAAGGAACTAAAGTCATGAACTTTATTCATGTTTGCAAAACATTGATCATGATTTTCCTGCTATATCTGAAACACTCTGCTGACCTTTTATGAATGACTGGTTTTATTTTTATGCTTTTACATATTTATCGTTGCATTAGGTCCTTGGATTTTAAAACTACTGAATAAAATCTGAAACCAGAGAAAATCAACACAGTAAAATGATTCCGTGTATATCATGAAATAGTGCATAGAAACCAGAAACCATGAGGTGTTTTTCAGGATTTAGCCTGTAGGTGTCAGCAGAGAGCTGTTAGCTGAAGTTTTCAAACCAATGAAAACGTTTGATATTTTGAGGAACTAAAACATTTCTTATGGATTGTTTCAGATCTGAATTTCTATCCAGCCCCTTTACTCAGATCCATTTTAATAAAACAAAGTACAACAAATGTGCTGGTGAAGTTTCTCAACCATCCAGGTCATAGTAATTCCAAAAAAGTTCCAAAACTTTTCCATAATGTATTAGAAACAAATTCCAGTTGATTTTTTTTTATTATGTATCTATTTATTTTTAATTTTTTGGAAAGTACAACCAACAACCAATTTTTGATTCAGGTTCTGTTGATTGATCCATCACAGACTCCACAGACTGACCAAGATGCGAGTTTCCGGTATAGACTGACAGGAGAAACAGGGATCCACAGCTCTGGAGGGACAAACATCAGTTTTATTATCAAAATCTAACCAAGTCTTGCATTATTTTCTCCTTAAAATGTCTTTAATCTTGTTTTGGGATTTAGATGGAAAATTCTTGTTTTAAGTGTTTTTTTTTCCTTTTACTTAAATGGTAGATTATTGCACTTATTTTGTGTAGGATTTCCTCAAAAGAAGATTATTTTTATTATTATTATTAATAATATGTATTATTTATAATATATAGATTAATATATAATTATTATAATCTAACCACACCATCCGCCAAAAATAACAGCCAATGAGGTCACAGTGCAAACTGCTAAGAGCACCCGAGATGATATAAACAAGCTGATGATCTCAAAGGTCTTTTTTATAAATGTCATGAGTTAATTTTAACATTTTATGATTTCATGAGATACATGTATCTACTTTTATATATCTAACTGTCATTTTATGTTTTTTTCTGCCATTCTCTTTTTTTAAACTGTCACTTTTATTCTCTAATTATTTGTGTTGCCTCTGTGACGCTGTTGTATACCTTTATTTTTTTTCATTTGAATTGAATTGTCTTGTTTTTTTGTTTTTTTTTAATTAAGATGGATTCTGCATTTTCCAAAATGTATAAAGTATACTTTCTTTGAAATTCTAGAATTCAATGAAATGCAAAATGTACTTTTGTAGCAGCCGGACCAGAAAGCATTCCAGGCCGTGAGCTAAAAGATGTCTTCACTGATGTCTTTAACACCTCCTTGAAGCAAACCATTGTTCCATCACTCTTTAAAACCACCACCATCATACCAGTGCCACAACAATCTGCTCCATCCTGCTTCAATGACTATCGTCCAGTGGCCCATTATCATGAAGTGCTTTGGGGCTAAAATGTCAAATCCAACCTTCCAACCAACTTGGATCCCTTTCAGTTCGATCCACAGAAGACGCAATCTGCTCTGCCCTCCGCCCACCTGGAACAGAAGGACTCTTATGTGAGAATGTTGTTCATTGATTTCAGTTCAGCATTAAATAACAACATGGCACAACAACTCATCTATAAAATGGACAACCTGGGGTCAGCACTTCCCTCTGCAACTAGATATTAGACTTCCTCACTCAGAGGCCCCAAGCAGTACGTGTTGGCAACTTCACCACTGTTAACACAGGAGCCCCCCAAGGCTGTGCGCTCAGTTCTCTGCTCTTCACCCTGCTGACACATGACTGCACAGAAACCCGCAGCTCCAATCACACAGTGAAGCTTGTGGACGAGAGCGATGAAAGTATCTACAGGATGGAGGTCAGCCTTCTGACCAGCCGTTGCAGCGACAAAGCAGGTCCCACTGAAAAAACAATCAGTTAATTATATTTTCCACATTAAAGATTTCTACATGTTATTTACATTTATGGAAGACAATTTCTCCCATGATAGAAAAAATAAAAGCACACCAGGAAGTCAAAATTTCAACTTTTGAAGTCATAATTATGAGTTTGATGTATTACTATTAAAAACACTAATCAGAATTATATTTTGCCACTAAAGATTTATCCATTCTGGCTGTTTGAATTCACAGGAGAGAAATGATGGAAAATATTTAGTGTTTTTCTAAAAATGCAACAGGGAGAAACCTGGAATGAAAGAATTGTCCATCTGGGGTTGATCCAAAGGAAATTCACAAAAAATCAGAAAAATACACTGGAAAAACTAATTTGAAAAATGCAACATTTCTTAAAATTGGAGTATTTGCCCTTAATCTGAGCAGGTTAACAAGATTGTCTATCTATAAAAAACATTATTTCTTGACCTTAATATAAGATAATTAGATACTAAACATAAGTGGTGGCTGGTGGAGTTTTCTCCAGGGGGCGCTATAAATTCAAAACATACGTATACCAACAACTAATCAAACGTATACCAAGTTATCACACCAGTATATTTATATAAATGCCAACAACAACAAAAAATATTATAAAAACAAAACAAAATGAGTCAGCTTTATACTTTCTAATATATAAAATGATTTATTTTATGAAAATGTTTTTATTTAAGGGAAACTATGCAATGAACAAGCAGAACCAGGCTCAGTGTGAGGCCCACTGGGGTTCAAGGAGACAGAAGCAGACATAGAAAAAGAAGCATAGATACAAAAGGCAACTGTCAACCAGCTCCACAGGCGGCCCCGTCCAGGAAACACACAGCCAGGCAGACGAGCTCCGAGCCAGCTCCCATGTCAGAGGATGACGAGAGCACATCCAGTTAGTCACAGTCAGAGAAACAGGACTACACTGGAAAACAGGCCAAGCTCCAACATCTAGAAACAAAGGTGTTGATGGCAGCAGCACAGCTGATATTTCTCTCCAGGATGGAGTCACAGCCAAACAGGAACAGACCAGATGAAGCTACTATGAGAAAAAGCAGAGAGAGCAGAACGTTAGAGATTGAACTAACAGATTCTGCAGAGTGGGAGAATAGAGATAGAATGAAGCAGAATGATGAAAAAGAGGCAGTGAAACCAGAATAAAGCCTTAGCCCCACTGCATGCAGTTAGCCTAGCCTTGTAGCTAAACCAGGTCCTGGAAAAAGACAGAGTGAACCGTCTCCATCTCTCTTTGGAACGCTGAGTATTTGATGCTTGGCTGATCAGATCCAAACAATGTCACCTCCAGCCTCTCTTGGTAAGTTTTCTTTAAGGGATTTCACTCACGTGACTCAACATCTCAGTCAGCTGCACAACAACTGTGATGACAGTTCCTGTCAGCTCAGGGCGCAGCTCTCATGCAACCAGAGCTCTCCTATCCTGCAGCATTAAAGAGGAGCAACTGCGGATGAGAGTCAATGGGCAACTATTTTTGCACCCGGGGGGAGGAAATACGTCACCAATCCAACAACAAACTAAACAGCTTTAATTGTGATTAAAAATAAAATATTTATGTTGCACATCTAAAAAATATGTCAATATATATAGAAATATTTAAATTTTATAATTGATTTTTTTTATTTGCTTCTTATGTCTTAATGAAGGTCATTGAATGAGTGGAGCGGCACCTTAGCGCCCTCTATTGACCAGGCGCCACTGCTAAACACTTAAATAAGAACTTAGATGTTTTAATTTTATTTTATCATCTACTCTGTTGGAAAATTGTCTGACTCGCCTGCTCAAATCGAGGGGAAATACTCTTTTTAAAGTAAATCTACATTTCAATTTTTGCACTAATATTTTCGTGGAAAACTTTTTTTTTTATGTGTTAAGCAGAAGCACAACATGAAGGGACTCCAAAGGGACAAACTAATTCCATGTATGTCTCCATCATCTGTCTTTGCCCAGAAAAGTCCAGCATTTTCCAGTCATTTGCAGAGGCGGAAAGAGTACAAAAAAATTGTAATTGAGTAAAAGTATCTTTTACTTTGCCTAAATTTTACTCAGAGTAAAAGTAAAATTACCCATCTCAAAATTTACTCAAGTAAAAGTACAAAACTACTTCATTTAAAATGTAATTTAAGTAAAAGTTACTTAGTTACTTTAAGTTATTTAATGTAAAAAAGGATGAGTCATGAATGGAACTGAGCACGAGGTGTTTTAATCAGTTTCAGTGAACATCCACACTATCCAAAGATCAGCTGGGCTAAGGAACATACTTCCTCACAGCACAAGGACAGTCACAACCTGTACCATGAAGTGCAAACTATTTTCAATCCTACTGTCCAACAGACACCATGATAGGAATAAAGAAATTTAAACTACATTTTAAAGTTTTCAAAATGCACACAAAATTAAATGGCCAAAAGATACCAGAAATCAGACTAAAACGCAACAAGATCCCACTGTTATTAACAAGCTCCTCATTTAATGATTTTAACTGACACTTGTTTTACTTTAACAGTGATTTTTAATTGTAACTTATTCTTACATCAATTGTTTATATGTTTGAATTGTGTTAATAAAGTGCCGTTAAAAGTCAAAAGTCTTCTTCTATTTTTTAATGGCGATTAAGTGTCGGTTCCGTGACACGGGTTTAAATTTCTGGCCACATTTAATTTTTTTATCATCAGTATTTTTTTTTTTTTTTTTAATATGAGGGGGTTTTAAATGTAGCAAAGTAAAACTATTTAGGTTCAAATTTACTCGAGTAAAAGTAAAATTTACATATTTCAAAAACTACTCAGAAAATTACAAATTACTCATAAAAAGTACTCAATTACAGAAACTCGAGTAAATGTAATTCGTTACTTTCCACCCCTGGTCATTTGTTTGTTTCTGTCTCCTCCAGGGGGAGGAGGAAACATGGAAGACGTCCCTGTGGAGGAGGTGCAGAGTCCTCCTCTGTCATTCAGATCTTCATCAATCCTTTTTAAATCCATCCTGGCCTCCTGCTGATTCTGCTCCGTCAGCCGAAATAGGCTCCACCAACAGCCCACCCCTGCAGGGAAACCCCTTTACATTCATCTGTGTGTTTCTGCTGTACAGAAGCCTGGCTGGACGTCTGACCTGGAGACAAACTGAATCCAAAATCACATTAACTGCTTGGCTTTTAACGAATTCTTTCTGCTCAGGTTGTCAGCCGGTTTTAATTAACTTATGTGGAGTCAGCTGGATAACAATGGAGAGATTACACTTATGATTACTGCAGGATTAAAACAGAGAAATCCCCTTCCTGCTTAACTCCTTCCCCCCTTAGTCGCTCCTTGTGCTCCTCTGGAGCAGCAAAACTAAAGATTTAAGTTTTTTTGTTAAAAACTGCCAGAAAAGAGACTAAGTTCAATACCCGATGGTCAATGGAAAGAAGAGGTTTAGGTTGGATGGTTGGGGCGGAGTTGGATGTTTCTGCAGCAGGTTCCCAAGGAGAGAAATAGACTGGGAGAGAAAAGCAGGACTTTATGTAAAGGAAGGTGTGCTGATATATAATGGAGAGTTTCAGAAGGTCTTTATGCTGAAAGCTGCGTCCCATTAGAGGAAAACCAAACCCCAACAAGTTGGTGTTTTTATGGGAAACTTTTCATAATGGCTTCTCCTCCATCTCATGTCTTCCTGTTCAACAAGATCTAAACTTAGCAGAAGTTCCCTCACATTTCTTGGAGGATTTAAGGAACACAGAGTCTGAAGAAATTGAATGTTCAATTTATTCTAATTATTCTACAGCAATCCCTCACCCCAAGCATGCATGCAGCAACAGTGGAGAGGAAAAACTCCCTTTGAACAGGAGGAAACCTCCAGCAGAACCAGGCTCAGTGTGAGCGGCCATCTGCTTAGGCCGACTGGGGTTCCAGGAGACAAAAGGAACATCGAAGCACTGATCTATAAATGCTTTCTATGTTAGAAAAGCTAACAGTAAAGTAGCTCCACAGGTGGCTCTGTCTGGGAGGGAAATCGTTAAGTACATGAGCTCTGAGCCAGTTTTTATGTCAAAGGATGATTATGTCAAAAGCTGAGCCCATAGCTATGTCTACAGAGAAACAAGACAAAACACTCAAAATTAGGCCCAACTCTATCGACTATATGTTGATGGCAGCAGCACAGCTGATATTTATCTCCAGGATGGAGTCACAGCCAAACAGGAGAATAGGAGGATGGGAGAATAATAATGAAGCGGAATGATGAAAAGGGGTCCCTATGTCCTCCAGCAGTCTAAGCCTATAGCAGCAGAACTATAGAGATAGATCAGGATAACCTGAGCCACTCTAACTACAAGCTTTATTAAAAAGGAAAGTTTTAAGCCTAGCCTTAAAAGTAGACAGGGCGTCTGCCTCACGGACTAAAACTGGTAGTTGGTTCCACAGGAGAGGAGCCTGATAACTAAAAGATCTGCCTCCCATTCTACTTTTAGAAATTCTAGGAACCACTAGTAAACCTGCAGATTGAGAGCGAAGTGCTCTGTTAGGAACATAAGGAACAATCAGATCTCTGATATCAGATGGAGCTTGGCCATTTAAGGCTTTATATGTGAGAAGGAGGATTTTAAATTCTATTCTGGATTTAACAGGAAGCCAATGAAGAGAAGCCAGGATAGGAGATATATGATCTCTGCTTTTACTCAAAGATATTTTACTGATAAAGAATGAAGATGACATTCAATCAGATCTGTTTCTATGAAATAAACTAGGAGAATGCAATCTTCTGAAGAGGAACAAGCTGTTGTCGCTGGTGCAGCATACAGCATGGTTTAGGTAGATTCACCAGATCGATGCTGTTAAACAAATGCAAAATAAAAGGTTGATACCAGAAGGAAGGATCTGGGCAGGAAAGAACATCTCATGTTTCTCATTCATCACTTTATTTGCAGATGAAAGAGGCAGTCAGTACTGTATGAATTTGTAATCCAATGTAAGAAAAAAAAGAGCAAAACAAAAATAGATTTGAACAAAATGTGCTGTTAAAACAAAACAACTACAGTTCCAAGCTTTGTAATCTTGTTTTAAACTTCAACTAAATTGCACCTCTGAAGGTACCTGGTTGCACTGGATTTTATTAAGAGTAGCAGAATAAAGAGGGATGATATAAATACGCACACTTTACACAACATTCACTGTAAAAACTTTAGATTGCAACCGTTTCCCTCTGATTTACAAAACAGAACGGAGTTTTTGGCTGAAAGTTAATAAAAGCATGCTTTTTATAACCAGCCTAACCTTCATTGGTATAAAAATCCTCCTTACATTTGCAGCTTTTGGACATGCAGGATCCTTTTCTCCATCTTTGCACACAAAACTCTTCAGGCAGAGCATTAAATCACAGAAATAAACCTTCATATTGTTATTCTGCTGCTTATTGTTTGGAGCTGCAGCCACAAACCAGCTGACGGACTGCAGAGCAGCAGCTCCTGTGTTTGTTCAAGATAAGAAAGCAGCAGATAATCAAATCAGACCTCATCAATAAACTGTGAAGATAAGAGTTAGGAGAGAACGGCTCTCCTCTGGAAATACCTCCAGATAACAGGCTGAGAAAGACGATCGGCGTCAGTGGATCTTCCCAGATTAAAACCTGCTTCCCTTAAATCAAACTCTACGCAACAGCAACATAAATAAAGCATTAGTTAAACACATTAGGGTTATATTTAAAGACAAAGGGTCACATCAGATCAGTTTGTGCAAGTTTTTAACAAGAATCACAAGTATTTTCTTTCACAAAGAGAAAACAAAGATAAAAACTAAATCTTATGTACAGTTTCCTTTAAATTCCCATTTCATTCGTTTTGGGATAAACTAAGGAAACACTTTAAAGGCTGACATCATCACATCATCATCATCTGATCAGTCCTTCAGCTTCATCTGTTCAGTGAGTTCAGGAGAGAAAATTCTGGCTGCAGATGAAAGCAGCACCTCTGCAGAAGAATAAAGAGCATCCTGTTTCCCTGGAGTCTGTTTTAAGGGCAGTTCAGAGAACGAGGAGGACAGGAAGGAGCAGCAGATACAGGAAACAGCTGAGAGGATCCGTCCTGACAGCCGACGAATGATACCAAATCACCTCCTCGTCCGAGTCATCTGGGGACGAAATAAGAAACCATAAAGATTTATATCCAAAACTTTCTTTTTAACATTTTAATAATGATTTTTTTTTATCTTCAGCCATAATCTTGTTCCCCCTTCTGCTGTCGGGGTGTTTGACTCTCTCCAAACATTCATTAACTTATCTCTCAGCGGCTCCTTCAGGTCTTAGTGCTACATGTTTATCAAGACGAGAAGAGCCTTTTCTCTCCACTCGTCTGAAACATGTTTATTTTTGGCATGAAGTGAAGTGAACTGATGTCCCGCTCACTGATGGATTCGCTACCTCGATCATTCCACATTTTAGCATCCCACACAGAGGATCCATTAATTTGGTTTAGTTCTGTTTTGTTTTTTTTCCAGCCATAAAATGAAACCCTGAGGGCAATCTTTAAACCTCCCAATCGTAATATGATAAACAAACACTTTCCGATTTTAAACATATGTTTTGGCAATTCAGTGCAATAATCATGGGATTTGTTTAATTTCATATTATAAAAGCAATTTGTAAATAGAGTCCCCTGTTATTATACAGCAGCAATAATAATCCAGCAGATTTTTGCAATCACTGCAGAGGCCCGTTAATCTGGTTATCAAGGCAGGGAAACATCTAATTCTGCAGGACAGTTGGTCCATAGGAGCCACTTTGAAAACTACTGTTAGGAAGCAGGTTATTTATTCTATAAAACAATTTAATTTAAGAAATTTGAAAATGTATTAATTGTTATTAATGTGAATTAGTCTGTTTTTTTATGGCATTTTAAAAAGTTAAAAACATTTCAGGATGTTACCAATGATGCTAATGCAGGAGTCACTTTGGTTTAATCATTAAGTCTGATATTTTTATCCAGCCAGTAAATGAAAAGATATAATAACTAATTTGGACGGTAACTAGTGATGACCATAATAACCATTAACACATTAACACAGGAGAGGTTAGCTGGAGTTATAGCTGTAAGAAAAGACGTGTGAATCATTTGAAATGCTTTTTCTTTTAAAGAATTTATAATCATGATTTTTACCCCAGTATGATCATTTTTCTTCCAGAACTAAAAATCTCTGCTCTCACCAGTCAATGCTAACATTAGCAGGCTCTCAAAGACGTAGAAGAACAATTAGGTAACTAAGATAAATGAAAAGTTCCTATATGAATAATTGCTGGATCTAAAATATAAAGACAGTTATGTGAAAATGTAGAGATATTTAAAAGCATAGTGTAAAGGCGTTGGTTCTGTGGATTTAATTATTTATATACTATAATATAAATAATTAATAATATTTATAAAGAAAGGCCTGAAACAATCGGATTAATTGTGATTAATCAATGATTGAAATAATCGTCAGCTAATTCAGAAAAAGATTAACCGTTAGCTGGAGTATAGAGATTATAAAACATGCCTTTAGCTGACAGAGCGACCCAACATGAGCAACAAGTATACCAAGGTTGTATGTATGTATGTATGTATGTATGTATGTATGTATATATATATATATATATATATATATATATATATATATAGTATTGGAAAAGCTCTTTAAAGCAGAGTAATTCAGGTTTCTTTTTGTTTTATGACAGTCAGGAATATACCAAACTGTATATCAGAAGGGCATAGCCAAATAATATACAAGTCTGTGCAGCACATGTGCTTCTATTTTGTGGCCCCACTTCCAAGAAGGAGTCAGATGGACTGTTTGGGGAGACTGAAGCCTTGAATTGTAAATTAGAAGGTGAGGCAAAGTCATTAAGACTCCATTTGCACTCAGAAAGATTTATTTTGTTTCGGTTCAAACATGCAAATAGCTAGTTTTACTGTAACCTTTGGGTGTTAATTGCTTCTCCACACCTTTGAGATTACTAAACCCTTCAGAGATTACCTGAACAACATGGCAGGGAATAAAGAACAGAATAAAAACCAAAGTAAAAGGTTGTTAACAAGCTCTCAGTGTAGCTGCTGTGTGGAGCTGATATTTATATCAAACAAGGACGCCTACTTGTTGTGTATAGAAAAAGAAGAAGGAAAAAAACTTCTTACCACAATCTTTATTGAAAATGTGAGGGAAGCAATGCAAGATGCCGTAGAAACAGCGGCAGTAGGAGCAGCCTTTCTGGACCCACTCTCCATGAGGAATAAAATCACATCGTCTGCAAACAAGAGAAAAAAGCTAAAAAACCGAGAAACAATCTCCTTTTTCTAAGGAAACTGGTTCATGAACCACAGTAGATCTTTGCACTTTAGACGATTGTAAATCTGGTCAAACTCATATGATAACAGGTCTTAATATTATTGTTTTTACCTAACTCTGGTGTCGTATTCACAGCTTCTCCCGGTGAAGAATGGGGGACACGCACAGAAACTGCCCAGGATGCAAGTTCCTCCATTCTTACAGCAGTTACGACTCTGCTCAGCACCTGAAACATAGAAAAACAGCTCCTGCTCAATAGATCTCTATTTGGTTTAAATAATAG
Organism: Cyprinodon diabolis; assembly: GCA_030533445.1. Classification (NCBI taxonomy): domain Eukaryota; kingdom Metazoa; phylum Chordata; class Actinopteri; order Cyprinodontiformes; family Cyprinodontidae; genus Cyprinodon; species Cyprinodon diabolis. The sequence goes on along the minus strand of CM060069.1, from coordinate 41,747,116 downwards.
AAAGTTAATCTCTGAACTTTGGTTGTTGCTTCTGCAGTCCAGCGCCTGAAAATATCATAATTTATAGTAAGTTGAAGTAATAGGGGAAAAACTGCTCTTTGGGGAGGACACTTGAAGTTGGACAAATGTCTCTTTTTGAGTTAGTCTAAGGTTTTTTGATTAAACTAAGCTAGAATGAAAAGGGTTGAACTTTGCTAACATTAATAAAAGATTGTTTATTTGACATAATAGAACCTGATCGTTAAATATATTAGTCAGATTAGAGGAAGATGCTTAATTAGATAATAACAGGATAAAGTTGGCTTGACTTAAGCTAACTGTTTTTTATTATATTTTTTTCCTTTTGGTAGATGCATTTTTTAATATGTATCTAAGTTTTGAAAGTAAATGAGTTGTAATTTTTATCAAACAAATTTGTTTTGGTAAAAGCTAAACATTTCTTTAAACCAAACTGTTTCTGCCTTGCAAACATTTTGTTTTTAATTCAAATTAATTAGGGTAAAAACATTTTTTTTGACAGATTTTGTCAACCATGAAAATTTTCAGAAAGTAGAAAATTTTCTGGATCCTTCAATGGAAAGCGATCTTCACATGCGATCATTACAATAGATGAATAATCACAGTTATACTGACAGAAAGTCAATTTTTTCTTATTGCCGTTTAGAAATAGAAATTGAATGTTATTGATCTCACAATGGAGAAATTAACTCTCTGCATTTCACCCATCCTGTTGGGGAGCAGTGGGCTGCCATTGCGTGGCGCCCGGGGAGCAGTGTGGGGTGAAGGGCCTTGCTCAGGGACCCAGAATGGAAGCTGTGGGGATCTAACCGGGTACTTGCAACCTTCTCACAAGCGCAGTGCTCTAACCACTAGGCCAGAGGTCACGGACCCAACCTGATTAAAAATATTTATAAATTACTGCACGTTTTCCGACGACAGTGTCTAATTTCACTTGCGCGGCTTCTCCTGTTAATACGGTAAAGCCCTGGGGAGCGTCCGGCTCCAGGCTGCACGTGATCCAAATGATCCGAGCTGTCAGTCTGAGTTGCTGCTGCTGCTACTTTTAGACACAGCAGGCAAAGCTGTGGCAAGCCGGGCGATGGGAAAGAAGGAGAAGACCATGAGAAAAAGAGAGCAGAGAAAGTGTGGACTGCTGGAAGAACTGCGGTGAACTGGTGAAAGAAAAGTGAAATGGCGTGCTCAAAGATGACCCTGCACATTTAGAGGATGTTTGGCTCAACCTGCTGCTGTGAAGCAGGATTCTCCACCATGAACAGAATCAACAATAAATCTGGATCCAGGCTCAAAATGAGCACCTTGATCTGTGCTTGAGAATGGCTTAGTCTCCGGTTAAACCCAGGTTTAAAGCCTTGCAGGGCAGCCTACACTGCAAAAAATAGAAATCTAAATGAGTAATTTTTGCCTAAATTAAGTGCATTTTTTCTTGAATTGAGGAGGTAACTGAGATAATTTGCCAATGGAACAAGACAATTTATATTTAAAATAAGAAAAAAAAACAATTGCTTTGTCTTATTTCGAGTGCATATTATCTAATTATCTTGTTTTAGGAGTAGAAATACTCATTCCATTGGCAAATAATCTTATTTAACTGCTAAAATTAATGGTAAATACACTCAATTTAAGATTTTTTTTACTTAATTCTAGATGGTTTTTGCAGCCTAAAGCCCACTGCTCTCATTAAGACAGAAAAAAGAAAGAAAAACAACAAACGCTCAGTTCAGGTGTTTGAGAAAATATGGGAATCATGAAATTATCTTTAAACCAAACTGAACGATTGTTGTTCTCTACTTCAAAAAACACTTTAGATGTTAAAATCGAAAACTGTTCTATTTCTTTTATATTTTTCTATTTACAAATTCAATGTATAACATGGATGCATAAACACCTAATTTTATTTCAGTGTTAAACTCTGTTTAAAGTAACAGATTATAATTAAAAATGTCTCCAGACCTTTACTGGTTGATGATTTTCTACATTCGGACGCAGCTGATTTTTAATTGGTTACCGCTGATTGAGGCCATCATTAGCTGACAGATACCATCTATGGTTCCTGTAACTTCCCTTATTTTTGTTTACAGCTTTGGGTTTTTATTGGATGTAAATAAATAATTAAACCCCTCATATAAACTCTCTGGGTGTTTTTTTTATTAGTGTTCTGAGGTTTTTTCTGTCAGTATTCTGCTTGCAGCTGCTGGGGCTCTTCTGTACCTGTGAAATAAACCAGAGTCTGCAGCTGGCGGTACATTCCAGCAGCACTCCTCCGCTTCACATCAGTAAACACAGAGAGTCTGAACAAACATCTGAAAATAGCAGAAAAACACTAAAGCTTTTCTGATGATGGCCGGAGAAAACCAGACCCTCGGAGCTTTCAGAGAATTAATGTTTGTTCCTTCTGTAAAAAAAAAAAAGTTTAAAACCCAGCTGCTTTTTCTGCAGTCTCAAAATTTTTTATATATATACGTAAACTGTTTTAATTTAGTGTCTGCTGTAGGTAAACTTCTGAATCTGCTTCCTTCCTTGAGTGTTTTGGCAAACTTACTGCTGGTGAGGCCGATGAAGGGCAGCACGGCGCTGGCATCCCGGTGTTTACGGTCCCCGCTGTTTGGAGAGCTCATCTGGGTAAACTGAGCCAGAAACTCCTGAGAGGGATGGGAGGATTGCACAACTGGAGGAGGAGGAGAAGGTTGGGAAGCTGTAGAAGAAGAGAGGTGGCTTTTCTCAGAGTCTAAAAAATAGATGAAATATAAAAAGATAAAGTCTGAGAAAATAACCGAGGAATTAGAAGAAAATAAGAAGAACCCTTAAAGACCAGCTGATTTTTCTCAGAAAATCTTCTGTGATGATCTGAGGAAGCAGTCTGGGGGGGTGAGCTTTAGGATTAGCTGATGCAAACTAAAAACCAAACCCTGATGGCCACATTGTTGGGTGTCTTTTCATCTGTGAGCATCCCTCACATTCCTGCCGGCTGTTTCCTGAAAAAGCTCCCATTACTGGATCTGATTGATGTGTTAATTAGATGAAACTATTGGCTACCTGGACCCAAAACTGCCTGTTAAAACACAGCCTGTCTGTGAATGGATAAAAAACCTCCTAATTCACGTTTAAACACAGAAAAATAACAGGTCTACAGGTTTTAGTTTGTTGCAGGGACCATTAATACCATGATGCATTCAATTACACCTTGAAATCCAGACAATTATTACATGCAAAACTAATGACATTAGCAGTTAATGTTAGCAGGTTACTGAAGGTTTTTGTTCTGTGTTCAAAACCTGTATCTGGTCCCAGATTTACATCTAAAGCTGCTGAAAAAGAACACTAATTAACATTATCTGCTTTCTTTACGAGGTGTACGTGAATGCATCATTCCGGCATCAACGCTCCAATTAAACACAGTGAGAAAGGAGGCATGATGGGGGGGGGACTGACCTGCAGGAGGAGAAGCTGCAGCAGACTGGAGATACCAGAGAACACAGAGCAGAGCCCTGAAAGACAGAAGGAGCAGAACGTTTATTTAAATTAAATAATTTAGGAGGAACAAATAATAAAAAACATGTTTTAATGCTCATTTCCTCTCAGAACTTACCAGAACTTCTGCAGCCTCCACATTTTATGGCAGAGAAAATACTTCCAAGTGCTTCAAATTTCCACTCCTTGCAGTTTGAAACACAATTATTAAATAAAGATGAAAATCCGTTAATATTCCTGAGATCTGAAGCTGCTCCTAAAAAAACTAAAATAATCAAAAAGAAAAAAGTTCAGGTTTTTGTTTTCAGGATCAGTTGTGGAGAAACCAGCTCCTCAGATCATCCAACTAAACCTCTGCTCTCCAGGTGATTTCCATTCAGGAAGGGGGAGGGGCGATGGAAGCCACGCCCCTTTCCGATCGCTCCCCGTTTCCGACTGTCTGCAGCTTGGAATCAACAAGCGAGATGACGAGAAAGCTTTCCATTTTACAGAAGAAAAGAAGGTTCTACGGAAGAGGATTAGGGCCAGTGGGGAAAAAAAAGTTAACTGATTTTTAAATTTTATTTTAGTTTAGTATGGGGAAAAAAGTCAGAATTCTGACTTTTTTCTCAGAATTCTGACTTAATTCTGACAATAAAAAAGTCAGAAGTCTGAGAATTAAGTCAGAATTCTGAGATTAAAGTCAGAATTCTGACTTTTTTCCCCATACTATACTGAAATAAAATAAAAAAATCAGTTAACTTTTTTTTTTTCCAGTGGCCCTAATCCTCTTCCATATGGTTCAGCAGAAAACAAACGTTTCAATTTATTTATTTATTTTTACTGAAGCAGGCTTATTTAAAATAAGGTTTAAATGTGCATAACTTTTTATCTCCAAATGATCATTAATAATGGGAAAAAGAAAATAATAATAAATGCAACAAATCCTTCCTGTTATTTAATTAATAACTTTAAATTAAAAAGTGTGCTCATAATGGACATTTGAAACAGGAAATCAACACTCTAACTTTCAGATTATTTTAATTTCCTATAAAAATTTGAGGGATTATTTTGTCTTTCTGTGAAGAAATAAGTTGATTGTCTTTTTAAATTACAGGAAAACTAAATTAGGTTTGAAAATAACTCTATCTCAGAGCAGATTATTTCTTTTCTTTCCATTTTTCCTTCTTTTTGTTTTTATCTGCTGTGGATTTCCACCCTGCCCCCAGCCTGGTCTTTCTATTCATGTTGTTCACCCAGATGTTAATGACCCAGATGTTTCCATCAGGAAAGACTCCACAGAAAGCAGGCAGAAACTGCTTATGCATGCAAATGAAAACAGCACACAGAGTCCTGGATTAAACTTCATTTTCTCAGCTTTCCAAGCAGCCTAACCTTAATCTGACATAATCTGCTCTTTATCAACACTTCTCTGAGCTTTCTGAAGACTTTTCCAAGTTTTTATTTGGACCTTTGTAGAGTTGCTGCTCCTTTATAGCCCAGCATGACTGTTTCCGGAGCATAAGGCTGAATGTGAATAATTATGGCATAAACGGTTGATTGAGAGGCTAGGTTTGGCCCTAGCTTGATGCTAATCTTGGAAGCCAGAATATTTCAGCATACTATACAATGGCAGCCCACTGGTTGCCAAGGGGATGGGTTAAATGCTGAGAGGGAATTTTTTGTGACAGTGGAACAACAATAAAGCTGGAAAAAAAAGGGTTTAATAATTATCAGAACCAGATCAGATATTAGGGCTAAAATAATTAATTAGATTACTCGTGACTAATCAATTGTTGAAATAATCTATTGTTAACTGGAGTATAAAGACTTTTAAACATCCATTTGACAGATCAACCCATTTGGATCCAGTGTTGTTTTTATCAATGATGACGATGGCAAAATTATTCAGTTTATGTTCCTTTTTTCATGAGGATAATAAGAACTGAGGAGATAAACAAGGATCTATGATGATGAAAACATGATGACTTGTGGGTGTGAGTTTTTGTTGACGTCGGTGACTGGATGAAAACGTTAGCAGGTTGTCTGTCAGACGTTTAAGATGCATCATCGTGCTGTAAGCTGCTAAGCAGCATCAGCTGTGCTGCTGCGTCCTGTTTCTCCATCCTGCACCTGGTGTGCAGCGCTGCACATTCTGCAGGACCGCAGATGGATCATGGCAGTGAAAATAACCTGGAACGGTCCGGTACTCTGCGCTTACAAAGAAGTGATGCAAAACCTTCTTTTAATTTTTTCCCAAATGAAGAAAATATTCCATTGCATTCTGTTTATTGTTGGATAAAGATCCAGGTGAAAAGGTAAAATAGATCTTTGAATATTTCTCTCTCATAGTTTATTTTTATTCAAATAAGATGTAAATGTTTCCTTGTGTTGTCATCAAAACATTTTCTCAGTTTCCTTTGAATATTTAAACATTTTATTCAACATATTCTGGAAATTTAGGTCCGGATTCTAATGCATTTATAAGGCAATTATAGGTTTAAATCTACTTTGCCCCTGAGCAGCGGGAAACAATGAATAAATTAAAGAAATAAAGCCAAAATTATCAAAGTAAGAATGTTTTTTTTCTTTGCTTTTTTGGAGTAATTCAGATATTATTGTTTAATGCATAATTCATAGGAGATCAGGAAGTGTTTGCTTTGGGATGGAAACCTTGGATGTCTAAAATCATTCCTTTATTGGACATTTGGTCAGCTTGTCTGTCTGCTATATTAATCAATAGGATGTATTTAACTAGATCGGCTATTCTCGCAGCTTTTATGAGACACTTTTGTATAAAGTAGGACATTAATTCATAAAAAGTTTATTTGAATTCTATAAATCAAAATTTTCCGCCCAGCAGCAATGATGATCTGCACTGCAGCATTCTATTTCCAGATATTGTAGCATCTAGGATAGAGCTGTCAGTCTGGAAAAGAATCTGGTTGGTATTTGAAATTGTAAAGGTTCACTGTTTTAAAAAGTGCAACATAAAACTGATTTAAGTTTTTATATTTAGTCGACTAAAACTAAACTAAAACTATCACATATGGTTATGACTAAAATGTGACTAAAACGAATGACAGTCCTGAAAATGAAAAGTAAGACTAAATCTAAGACAGCTTTCAAAAACAATCTGCATTTATACCTAAAACTAATTTGTTGGCTGTGATTTAATGAATTTAGTGTTAATTATTAAAAAAATATAAATAATAATTTTCATCGCGATCACCGAGTCTGGCAGCAGCCATTTTTCCCCAAATATAGTAGCCCCTCCCTCCTGCCATCTTCCAGCAGTGACGTCACGGTGCGGTAAGCCTAGCGCCATTCTCCCCGCTTTACAAGCTAAATCAATGGGAACTACTAGACACATCTGCAATCAACAACAATTATTGAAGATTTCCAGAGGAAACTGACAATGCCCACGTGCATGGCAGCTGGATGCTGGAATACATCGGGTAAAAGTGAAAAAAATATCGCACCGTGACGTCACAAACCAATAGGTGGCAGTAGTGTTCTTTGACAAACATGGATGCCTCCAGTAAAGCACATTCACATAAAAATTACTCTGAAATAAAAACACTGATCATTTATTGAACAGGATCGAATAATTTCAAATTTAAAGTACTGTCTGAAGTTTGAATTCTAAATACTTAAATACTGCTTTAATTAAGATATTACTTCAAGGTGGTGCTAAGACATCAGTCCTTTAATCCTGCAGATGTTCTTCAGGTGGTAGAAGGTCCTCTGTGTTCCTGTCTCTATGAGCCTCTGAAGGTTCAGGTCTGAGTCCAGATTCAGAGCCTGATTGCTGCATTCTAGCTAGATTAGGTAAAGCTGGATGCTAACTTTGAAACGCTCTTCCTTTGGTCCAGAATCTATGACTTCAATTTTGTTTGATTCAACTGAAGAACATTTTTTCATCCATGCATTGATTTCTGGAAACATGAGAGCAACATCTATTGTTTAAAATGAACGACCATTGATTCACCCAAAAGTAATAATAATAATAATGAATTTTATTTATAACGCACTTTACATTTGACATCAAATCTCAAAGTGCTACAAAGTGCTACATTTAAAAAAGGGAAAATTAAAACAAGTTTAAAAGACCATAACATTAAAAACAGTGTAAAAAGACAATCATTAAAATCAATACATTAAAAGGCATACATAGCCTATTAAAAAAATTAAAATCAACAATTGTAGGCATTTCTAAAAAGGAACGTTTTCAGTCCTTTCTTAAAACAATCCACCGTCTGTGGGGCCCTAAGGTGGTCTGGGAGGGCATTCCACAGACGGGGAGCTGCGGCTTCGAAAGCCCTATCGCCCATTGTTTTTAGCCGTGTCCTGGGTGGGGCCAGACGGTGCTGTTGGCCTGACCGGGTCAAAAGTAGTCCTTAATGAATATTTGTATGTGTTGTATATGTTCATAACGAATGTTTGCAGAATTTTCATACACAATCAGAAAGATCTACATAATAGAAGCAAATAATATAAAAAATAGGAGAGAGCGAATAAAGGCCTGTAGTGTTTTCAGATTAATAATGAGAAGGCAACGATGTCATGTCGGCCCAAGGCTGGACGAGCCCAGTGAGATAGGTCAGTCTGAGGGAACCTCAGGGTTAGAGCGGAGCAACTGTGATCCATCCCAGATCCTAACCTGTTTACAACCTGGAGGTCAGATAAGGCAGCCAGATCCAGTTCCTCACCAGTAAGCAGCAAGCAGGTGGAGGTGTCACCTTAACCTCAGATGATCTGTTTATAACATCTTTAAATGTCAAAATGGCAACCATCAGACAAAGAAATACGAAAAACCAAAAGATCATGGTTGACTGTATTAGAACAGCTTTATCCTGATATAACTGCAATCATTATCTCCCAGCCGAACATCCTGGTCACCATCTGCTGGTTTCCCCACTGGCTGACAAACAGAACAGAAAGATAAATGTACCAAAAACTGGAGAAGATGGAAGATGGTTTCCTCCCACAGCCCAGAAAAACCAGTGGAACTGGAAATGAGTGTAATTATGGCTGTTGTCCAGGGCGTATCCTGGACCCTCAGTGACCATTGGGATGGATGACACTGAAAAACTTTATACACAACAGGATGAAGAAACAAGCAGTAGCTTTGGCCTCTGAATGTTAGCTCCCAAAACAACTGCTGAAACATTCAGAAAAATATGCTGGCCGAGAAATTCTGCCAAATGCAGAATAAACAGACAAATCACACAATAGTTGTCATGTGGAGAGATAAAACAGTCACCTCAGTCCCTTCAAACTACAGTTTTAAGCTGAATCACAGACCTGTAAATATTCCAAGGAATACACCAGTAATTATCTGTTGCACCGTCTAATGAAGGAAATTATAGCTCCTACTTCCTGTTTCTAACTCCTCTAACAACGTTATCAAGAGCAATTAGTATCCAGAACATTCAAAAATTCAAACTTGAAGACTCAATCATGTTGTTATGCAACTCCTCCCAGCAAGCTGATGCTGTAGACCAGGAAGCAAACCAGGAAGCACACCAGGAAGCAGACCAGGAAGCAAACCAGGAAGCACACCAGGAAGCAAACCAGGAAGCACACCAGGAAGCAAACGAGGAAGCAGACCTGGAAGCAAACCAGGAAGCAGACCTGGAAGCAGTGTCATTACCCGATCCATACCATCAGCTCATTTGCTCCTGCGCAAACAGAATAACTTTCCTTTTTCTTACTTTTTTGTTCTTTTGTATTTTTTAGAGGCATGGGTTTCTTTTTGTATATCTTTGTATTTTCGTCAATATTGCATTTTCTAAAAATAAAAAAACAGAAATACATAAAAAAGTTCAATCGCCTTGTGATAGTTACTTTGACTGCTCTGAGCATGCGCAAATATACGTCACACAGCGTATATATTTAAATTTGTTTAAATATTTGATTTACTCTGTACTTAACTATGCACTCCAGCAGTACTGATCCCACAATGGATTCATTTGCTACCTTTCGTGACCTGCAGTTTTTCATAATATATTCCCAGACTGCTCTTAGCATGTCTGATGATGACGTCAAGCAATACAATGGATTGAATTTAAAAAGCATCAATTTCTTCCAGAAAAGTCTTCAATATTGTCTTTACGATGTAGTTTAGTATTCGGGTAGCGACAAGCAGACCAGGAAGCAAACCAGGAAGCAGACCAGGAAGCAAACCAGGAAGCAGACCAGGAAGCAAACCAGGAAGCAGACCTGGAAGCAAACCAGAAAGCAGACCAGGAAGCAGACCAGGAAGCAGACCAGGAAGCAGACCAGGAAGCAAAACAGGAAGCAGACCAGGAAGCAGACCAGGAAGCAAACCAGGAAGCAGACCAGGAAGCAGACCAGGAAGCAAACCAGGAAGCAAACCAGGAAGCAGACCAGGAAGCAGACCTGGAAGCAGACCAGGAAGCAGACCATGAAGCAGAGAAGGGCTGAATTCAAATTCATGGGCTGCATCTTCCAAGGACGCGGTCTACCAGGACTACATCCTTCGAAGTCCTTGAAAATCAGGAGAATGAAAGAGTTTTGGCTGTGAATTCAAACAGGTCCAGTCTTAGGTGGCTTTCTCCGTCGTACGCTCTGTCGCTTAGCAACCGTGAGAGTTGACACATAAACAGGAAAAAATTAACACCAAACTTTTCAAAACTGTTTCTTTTTTCTTTTCTTTTATTGTAAAGTGAACAAAGACTACACTCATGAAATCCAGAGTGGAATAAAGGTGCCAACCACCAGGAGCATGAACTAATAAGAGGCAATGTAATTATATAAAAGGGGTAAAAAGATATAAGTCAATCTAAACAATGTATGTATAAAAACATATCTGCAAAATCTCTGATATTCAACAAAAAAATAGAAATAAAAAAAATAAATATATCAGATTTATAGTCCCTACTCTGCAGATATATTAGAATCTGTTCTTAAGAAGGACGCATTTGTCGGCTGCATAACGAGAAACAATGATTTCTATTATCAGGAACTTTTTAAAAATCATTTTAAAAACCTGTTTTTAACACATTTTTGAAGGAGAAAAAATATATATTTTTGCCTGATAATAAGTAAAGGCATTTTGCTGCATTTCAAACATCACATGTTTATCATTTTATAATGATTTTATTTATTAAACTTTGAGCATTTTGTCTTCCATATCTCCTAGCCACCAAGGGTCATTTGGAAAGAACCAGCAGAGTTGTGACCAAGACCAAACTCGCTTCCCCCTTTCTTCCTCTGCTCTGAGGGACAAATGGAGGTGGAAATGGGCATTTTGTCATCACAAAGCAGTCTGAGCTGATGCTAATACACAGCTGGAAGATGAGCAGCAGGAGGGACAGCCCCATGAGAAAACAACAGGACATCTGCATCCCAAAGCTCCCAGTCTGCAGCTGGAGGAGGACTGCTGATCAGGACAGGAAGACCACAAAGACTTGTTCTCATTTTATTCACTTCTTAAAATTAATTTATATTAAAAAAACAATAATTTTAATCACTGCAGGAAATGAGCAAGACTTCATCAATTAACAGCAATAATTACTGAGTGACTCATAAATCGCCTGATTTGTCTCCAGCCAAATCTGGACCCTAATCGACATTTCATGAACATATCTGGACTTCAAACATCTATAATCTGTGAACAGTTTGACACAATCTAATACTGAACTCACTGAGATGAAAACCAACCTTTTTTAGTTATTAAATTAATTGATTTAATTTAGGTTACAGTCCATCATAAAATACTCCCAACTTAAGATAAATTATAAAATTAGATTTTCACAGTGGTGTCAAAAGTTCACACATTTGTTACTTCAGTAGAAGTATAGATGCTGCAGTTTAAAAACACTCAAGTATCAACTTGACCTCTTTACTCAAGTAAAAGTGAAAAAGTATTTGCTCCAAAAGCTACTTAAAGTATAAAAGTATAAAGTAACCTTTAAAAAAACAGCCAGATGCCACTATATGAATATTAAAGCTCAATTTTTCAACTATTTGTAAAACTTCTTAGAGATAGGGCCAAGGATGAGGGAGGTCTGGTTGGTCTCCGTCTCCCGATACGCTCTCGCCTGTGTCCGACCTTTCAGACATTTCAACATCTTTTTCTGAATCCCACATTGTAGCATGGCATAGACAATTCACGTTAGCAGTTTGAAGAACACCTGCTTGCTTCTGATGGTTTCCTTTAGCTAACCAATGAGTGTTTGCGTTCTATGACTCATCCAATCCCAGTAGTTTTCACTAGATGTGGGTGGAGCCAATGATCTGCATTGGATGGAGCACATGGGGAAATAAATATTTAGAAACATTAAACCAGGGGTAACCAATTAAAAATCAGTGGGTCTGAATAAAGAAAATAATCAACCAGTAAAGGTCTGGAGACATTTTTAATGATCTGTTACTTTAAACAGAATTTAACACTGAAATAAAATGAGGTATAGAAATTGCCAAAAATTGCATCCTGTGTTATCTCAGAGGAGTTTACACTTGTATGACTGTATTCCTGTATATCTATCAGTAGTTAAAGGTCAAGGGTCAGCAAATGTTAATTCTACCTGTAAAACAATGACAGCTTAATTGTCACTGTCTGATCTGAAACCTCATTTGGAGCTTTTAAACAGACTTTTGAAAAACTTTGATAATTTGCTGCCGTAATATTATAGATTTCTTTGGAATAGAAAACTAGACAAACAAACAGAAATACAATCATAGAACATTCAGTATTATAAGAAAGCCCACATTGTTTCTGAATAAATACATTATTGTATGAGTAAAGTTCTGTTCCGTTTATGTCTCTTTCCTTGAAAATTTGAAATGTCCCATGTTCCTGAATGCACCATAGCTATCTGACGCTCGTGAATGCATCACACTGGTGTGTGTAGATGCGCGTTTGATTTTCCACTTCAGACAAAGCTTTGCAGTTTCCAAACTCACGTCAGCATCACTGTTTATTGTTGTATGTGAAAAAGAAGAGACTGGAACAAATAAATCAGCCGTTCCTCGGACAAAATCTTTGGATTTAATGTTGTTCATAACACCCATATATTTTTTAAATGAATCTTCCAAATAACCACACATGTTTTCCCCAGGAGAGGAATATTTAAACGTTTTTATATCATTAATATGACAAGAAGTAGCTAAATTGGTCATATTTCAATCCGTTTCCCTCGTTGATATGTGGTTGTAGAGAGCGAGGCGCGCTCCCGCGACTGGGGATGCATATTCAGCAGGGATGCACTTTTCCGCATAACACCGGGCCGCAGTCCTCTTATCCCTGACCTGTGCATTAAACCGAAGCCAAAAGTAACGAGTAGCGGTTGTTTTAAAAATTTAAGGAATAGAAAGTACAGAAAGTCGTGTGAAAATGTAATGAGTAGAAGTCAGAAGTAAGAAGAAAAATGAGTAATGGAGTAAAGAATAGATACTTAATAAGTGTACTTAAGTACAGTAAAAAAGTATTTGTACTTCGTTACTTGACACCTCTGGATTTTCAACAGATCTACAAACATCAGAACAACATGTTTGATGTGTGAGGTTTTGATTAAAACTTAAATAATTAGAATCCGGTTTTGGTGTCGACACCTGCTGGACATTTAAAGGTACTACAGGCAGCTGATTGGACAGACTAAACTGAATTGATTTGATGACCTAGAACAATGATATCATTGAAATTATTATACTGTATTATTTCATATCTATGTTTAAATTGAAAATATCTGTATTTTAGATGCAGCTAATAAATAATGTAATCATATAACGTGAAAATTTAGGGGGAAATCTGAATGAGGATGCTTGTGGACTAGGATTTTAAAAGATATTTTTAAATCAATAAGTTCAGTAAAAACACTAAATAACCTAAGAGTCAATTTGAATTTAATTTTAATTCAGATAAGTTGAGTCATAAACGAGAGGAAACGGATAACAAAACGAGAACATTAAAATAAAAATGCAATGGCTGAAACATTCCGATTCTTTTAGGCTGCTCTAAAAATTCTGGATCATTTTAACGATAGAAAACAAAAGTTGAGATTTATTTTTTTTTTTTTTAGCAGATGCATCATGTTGACAGAGACCTTTTTTTTTAAAACTCCTGTATCGGTCACATGACTTTCAGTGTTTTGCTCTATGTGAGATCAATAAAGTTCTATATATTTTTTTATTTTTATTTTTTTATATAGCATGGAATTAAATTATGTTTAAGAGGGGGACATTTTTATTACCATCATTACATTAATTTGAAAAAGCCATTCTGTAAAAACAGGGGTTCATAAAGGTTTGTTAGACAGCTGGAGGACACTGATTGATGGGAAGGAATAACACAATCCCACCACCAGAGGGCGATCTTTCACAAGGTTTTAACTCTCCACCTCTATTTAGCTATTTCTCCTCCAGGATTTAATCCTATCAGTCGTTTTTTTTTCAAAGGACCAACTTGTTGAATAATTCACATGATCAATGAATATATGAATTGTTATTAAACATCCAGATGCAATAATTCACTACATATTCTCCCCTCCAACAGTCATTGAGATGTAAGGAGGTCAACATGATGGGAGGAGAAAGGAAACCATTTTGTTTGTAACTATTGATTTCTTTTCTTTAGGATGAAGAGAATAAGACTTTAATTAATTCATCATTTGAATTCATTTATTAACTGTTTGGATGTAAAATGTACATTTTTGTTCAACTATAAACAGACATTTACAGACCAGTGACAAAGCTTAGAGGTTACTTCAGGTGTTTTTTGGAACTTCCAGGAGTTTCCTGAAAGTTAGAGGAAGTGAAATAAAAGTGAGCAGCTCTCCTCTATGTGTCGCAGAAATGACTCTGACGGTTCTCAGAAGGATTTAGAAAGTACTGGAAAAGTTCTGGAAGGTTTTGGAGATTTAAAGGAGCTGGCTGCTTCCTGTGCTTCCTCACAATCATTAAAGTCTCTCAGTTCAAAATATTTGATCACGTTTCAACTTTCCTCCTCTTCCTCCTCGTCCTCCTCATCCTCCTCTTCCTCCTCATCTTCGCCTCCTTTTGCTGTGTTCATTTTCCAGCTCAGAGTCCACTCCCTGACCGGTTCTCCTTCCTCCTCCTTCAGTCCAGCTTGTCGATGACTCCGGTGCTCCGAGGAGAAGCACATCACCTCATCTTCATCCGGTTTCTTCCATCGACAGATTCTCCAGGACTCCTTCCAGGCCTGCCACTCCTCTCCCTCATCTTCCTCCTGGTCTGCCTCCTCAGCTCCTTCGTCTCCTCCTCTGTGAGGGACAGCCAGCATCCATGAGCGCCTCCAGGACGAGAAGGAGGCGTTCAGTTTGTGGAACTGAAGATGAAGAGGAACGTTTTGGACTCGTTTCTTCTTCTTCGTTTGCCTGCGTCGCTCTTCTGTCCCTTTATCTTCATCTCCATAAACCACCCCCTGCCCCTCCTCCTGCTCCTCTTCCTCATGCGCCTCCTCCTGCTCCTTTTCTTTGTTTATTTCTTCAACCTCTTCATCTTTGTCATCCACTTTCTCTTGGTCTACTTCTTCATCCTCCTCTTCTTCACAGGTTTCCTCCTCCTGCCCCTCCTCCTCCTCCTGCTGCTCTTCCTCCTCCTCTTCCTCCTCCTCCTGCTTTTCCTCCTCCTTCTCCTCCTCCTCCTCCTCCTTTTCTTTGTTTATTTCTTCAGCCTCTTCATCTTTGTCATCCTCTTCCTCTTGGTCTACTTCTTCATGCTCCTCCTCCTTGCCTTCCTCCTCTGAACTCCTCGTGCGGCTCTCGGTTTCCTTCTCCTTCCTGTGAATGGCTGCATCTTCATCCTCCTCCTCTTCATCATTTTTCTCCTTTGGGTCTTTGTTTTCTTCCATCTTATCTTCATCCTCTTCATCGTTGTCTTTCTTCTCCTGATCTTCATCTTCCAGACTGTGAATCTGGTCATCTTCCTCTTCACCATCTTCCTCAAACATGTGTTTTCTGTATTTGTCCTCCTCCTCTTCTTCTCTTTTCAGTTTTTGGTCTTGCACCTCTTCCTCATCTCCCTCTAACTCCTGGCTGTCATCATCATCATCTTCATTTTTCTGTTTTTCCTCTCTGTAAATCTTTTCTTCCTCTTTAAACTCCTCCTCCTCCTCCTCCTCCTCCTCCTCCTCTTCCAGGTTCAAGTCTTCATCATGTTGGTTCGCTTTTTCCTTCCCCGGGCCTTCATCATCTGCATCTTCATATTCCTCTTCCGTTTCCTGTCCCTCCTCATCCTCACATTTATTCTTCTTCTTTAATTCATGTATCTGCTTCTCTTCTTCTTCTTGTTTATTTTCACTTCTTTCATCATCAAAGTCCAGAAAATCCTCCTCTTCTTCATCGTCCGTTTCATCTTCCTGTTCTTCTTCCTCTTTGGTTGTTTTCCTTCCCTCCTCCTCATCCTTTCCTGCTCTGTTGATTTTCTGTCCTATTTCCTCTTTTTTAGCAAGATTTCCTGACTCCTTCTCCTCATGCTCCTCTGCCAACTCCTTCTCCTCTTTCTCCTCTTTCTCCTCCTCTTCCTCATCCTCATCCTCTTCCTCATGCTTCTCTGTCATCTCATTCTCCTCTTTCTCCTCCTCGTCGTCGTCCTCCTCCTCATGCTCCTCTGCCATCTCCTCTTCCTCCTCCTCCTTCTCCTCCTCCTCCTCCTCCTCTCCTTTCTCCTCCTCCTGATCAGTAATAGATTCTGGAAACTCGATTGTTTTTGTTTTGGAGTTTTCCTCCTCTTCCTCATATAATTCTTCATCCCCCTCGTTGATCTTTTCCTTTCTTTCCTTTTCAGCTGAATTGTTTTTTTCTTTCTCCTCTTCATCCCCACTGTCCAATTTTCCTTCATCTTCATCTTCCTCCTCTTCAGTGACTTCTTCCGCCCTCTCCTTCGTTGTGATGACAGCCTCTTCTTCACTCTCTTCTTCCTCCTCCTCGTCATCCTCTCCTCTCTCTGTTTTGTCATTTTCTTTCTCTTTATCATCTTCATCTTCCTCCTCCTCATCTACCCCTTCATCTTCCTCCTCCTCATCTATTTCCTGCTCAATCTTCCTGTTAAAATCTTGGAATATTTTATTCCTGCTCTTCTTCTCCTCATCTCTGTTAAATTGTTCCTCCTCCTCTTCATCTTTCTCCTCCTCCATTCCTTCATCCTCTTCATCCTCTTCTTCCTCATCCTGACTGTCATCTGCTTCATCTTCCTCATTTTCCTCAGTTTCACTCTCTGTTTCCTCTTCATCCAGCTCATCATCAGCTTCCAGTTTACTCTGTGCTTTTGGAGCCTTCCAGGCCTCCGTCCACTCGCTGAGGTCAGTGCTTTCCTCACAGAGGCTGGCTGTGAGGAGGGAGGTTATGGTTCTCCTTCTTCTGCTCAGATTGCTGCTGTGTTTGTGATGAGAGGAGATGGAACCGCTGCACCATCTGAGGAGGAAAGGGTCAGAGTTCAGTTTGGAAACTGGAGATTCATAGAAAACCCCCCCATAGAAAAACATCAGATCATCCATCCATCATCCATCCATCCAT